>SDVV010033229.1:0-11323 GCA_016164225.1 Gammarus roeselii
AGGATCAAGGGAACAATGCTTCAATATTTGATATCCCAGACAAAGGTTACAGTGGAGCGTCTGTATATACCTTTGCAACATTTCCCATAGCTTCTCAAGACATCGCGGAATGCCCGAACCGATCTTTATTCAAGTAAATTATCCCACCCAATATAATAGGAATAAAGAACTGTATTGAATGAAATAATTTATTCAATAAATATATTTATAAAAAAAATCTCTGTATATACTATCCTTTGCAATGCATCATGCCCGACTTGGAACAAGTCAGATTCTGTACTCTGCTAGTGGCCATTTCCATAGAATCTATATTCGTCTATTTAAATAAATTATCCACCCAATATAATAAGAATAAAGAATTGTATTAAATGTAATAATTTATTCTATAAATATCTTTTAAAAATTACTCTGTATTTACTAAACTTTCCAATGCATCATGCCCGACTTGGAACAAGTCAGATTCTGTACTCCGCTGGCGGCCATTTCCATAGAATCTATTTTCGTCTATTTCTTGTTGGTAAATAGGAAATCTGGCCCGCACAGCGGTCGAAGCGACGGCCCATTTATTTCCATAATTTATGGGTCCGAGAACAGTTGGTTGTTGAGGGGTCCATGAGCTGCTGCAAGGCGAATGTGGGTATAACGCTCCCTGACATGCTTGATGGCTTGCAATGGAAACCCATACCAAGGTTGCATCTGACATTGCTGAGGATGCATCTGGAAATGCTGAGGATACCATACGTTTCGATGTTGTGGGTGAAACGTATATGCAGAAGAAGAAGACGCCCCATTGCCCAGACTGAAAAACGGAGGATAAAAAAAATGTATATTATACCAAAAACCTATTGTTTTTGGTATATATCAGCGTTACAACCAGGAAGGGTCGGGGTGGAAGCTCTAGTAGGTAAATGATCTTTGAACAATATCAACGTTGCATCTAACGATGTATCAGGGAGGGTAATCTCGGCGCGGAATACGTCAGACACATCGTCCCCTATTATGGTTAAAGGAGGGTCAAAGACGCTATTCAAAATGTCATTCAAGATGAAGCTATCATTCATTATGTATCCCATCTCACGTTGACTGTTGTTTAACGACAGATTATGTGGAGTTGATGATAAAGGTTTGTAGCTGACATCGTCTTCTACTTATATTAAATTAGGATTGGGTTCAATACCACTCAAATCGAGCATCGGAAGCTGCGGCAAATCCCCATGATGAAGTAAACTGCATTCGAAAATATCGTCGGGTTGATGAATATCGAGTGTAGAATCCCCTTCGTGTGTGTGAGGTCTATTTACTGAATCAAATGAAGTATTCTGACCCAAATCATTAGGAATAGGATCGATAATCTGAGGGACGGTTTCCCACAGAAATATGATACTATCCTGATTTGCGTTGATATAATTTCCCCACGCGTTTACAAGCATACTCCGTAGGGGAAGTTTTCTGGATCGGTAATGGACCCCACTAGGTTTAACGGTTCACGGAAATTAAAATATTCCACTAGATCCCCATGTGGGCAAAACAGCCCCCACGAATGATCATGACAGGTTAGTAAAAATTGGGCTGGGGTCGCGTGGAGAGGAATCTGTGACTCTAAATATATTTGACCTCGCATGGACCATTTGTTCTCGCTGTCATCAAATGCTACTGACCACACAACCTCCTGATAACCGATTTTTATAATGAAATCCAAGAAATATCTGTCTTGGAACAAAGGCATTTCGTATTTAGTGACTGAAGTGGGAACAGTAGCGAACCTCCTCTTTTTGGGTGGTGGCGCAGCCTCTTCTCCATCCTCCCAACGTTCGGTCAAAGGTCCTTCCTTACTTGTGGTCAGCAGTGGACGCTGACTGCCCTGGCACGAGCCGCATCCGTTAGGACTCGTCGATCCTTCCATACTTGCGGTACCTTGTAGAGGCAGGCCGCCATGGAGTGTGCCGGGAACGGAGGTGGCATCGTTAGGTTGGAGGGTAACAGCATCTCGCGGTCGATTCATTGACCGTGAAGGTACCCCTGATGCCCCGCGTGACACAATGGCCTGGTCATGTCGACCGTCATATACGATTATACAGTCCTCTTCCTCGGGTAAGGGAGGACATTCTGTTGGATGAAACAAATTGAGGCGAATTAGAATATTGATAACTAATACCCTCTCGATATAAAAAGAATTTTCATAAAAAGTAGATTTATATTAGTACACATTGCTATAATTGAATAAAAAAAAATCGCTTTCCTTACAACGTGTAGATATTTCTTACAATAATGTTCTGATATATTTAACACGATAAAAGCTGATATAATACTTACCGCTTGGTAAAGCCGACGACGCTATCTCCTGAATGCTCGGGGAGGTGATGTCCCCGAGAATAGCAATCCCCCCGCTCGTTCCTGGCTGCACTCCGGCATGATCTGGCGTATAATATTTAGGTTATTGTATGTATAAATATCGCGAAATTATTACTGTATGAATAAATAACGTTATAAAAAAATGAAAATTTACCTCCATGTCGACTAAATCCCTCACGACTCGATATGATAAGATTTTTACAAATTTTACCTTCATGTCGACTCAGTCCATCCCGACTCGTGTTGTTCTCAGAGATGGGGTCCTCCACTTGATCTTCATCCAACATGGTTAGGAGGCCTGAGAGATCGCTTATGTTCGACAACGAGGGACCCTCGATTGCATCAGAAGCTGGGAAGAGAAATAACACGAAAATAGAATACCCAGTACATATTCTATTATCATACATTACTGCAAAGGTTAAAAATTCCTATCAAGTTCTAATAATGTATTCATTCAATTGGTAATCTATTATCGTTGTAGAAATAAACTTACCAGATAAATAAGCTTGAGATGGAAGAGCCCGCGCCTTTTGAATACGCTCAAGAGCTGCATAAAGCTCAAGGAAGCTAAATGCAGGGAATCATCGGCAGTTGTTCGAGAACAGGCCATTATGGTGATAGAAAATTTTCTGCACATGAGAGAAAGACAAATACAAAATTTGGGGTCTGTGCATACATCAATGTAAAACCGTAAGTAACTTTTAGATCATATCTTTGAATCTGACCAATTCGGGAATTTTACCCAATGCTGGTGACAAAAATGTCTTTCTAAACATTATAACTTTGAAAACACAATGATAAAAGCGCATGTCACATGCATGAGAAAAAAATATTTGTGACGATTTCACAATCTTCGTAAATATTTCCTCATTATAAAAGTGCGTGTCCCATGCATGACAGAAAATTATTGTGATGAAATCACAATCTTCGAAAATATCTCCTCATTATAGAAGCGCGTGTCCCCCATGCATGAGAAAAAAAATTGTAACAATGCCCCGACCTCTGGAAAAATCTAACGAGCCGGTAACGTAATCCCTGAGAAGTTCGATTCAGAATGTAAAGAAAAATTATCACTTTTGTAAAAATGAAAGGGTGACAAGTATAAGAAGTGAAAAAATTGCATAGAAAAAAACAAATGTATATCTGATTTTATTTCAAATCTGTTGGTAATGAAGCATGACCGTCATATTTGTAATAAAATCAAAATGTATATCTGATTTTGTTTCAATTATGTTTGGTAATGAAGCATGAGAAGAGAGAATCCAAGGAGATAGCAAGGAGAAAAACTGAAACGAATCGATGTCACAAACATGAAATAGTAATTAAAAATTCCGTCTATAAAAAGCTCGCTGAAGACAATAAACAATGTTTTGGATACAAGACATAGAGTGTGTTATGAAATGAATTTTTGCGTTTTACATAAGTTAGGTTAGGTCATCTGTACTGTGTATACAAATAAGTAAGATGCGTTTGAAACAAGGATCATAAATATCGAGAGGTGAACATAAATGGTAAAAATTTGGATAAAGTTCAAACAGGAAATATCGCATCTATTACGAAGAACACGGGTAAAAACTAATGTACTATGAAAACATATGACACGATATCGAAAGTATTAACACGATATGGAAACCCTATATAGAAGCGAGATATATATACCTTATTGGAGACACGACTTCAAATCTTGTTACACAGATCGAACTCTAGAATACACTATTCTCGGGAGGGGGAATGCAGCCACCTTAAATACGACTCCATGTGTGGGAATGCATGACGTCATAAGCCCGCTTACTTTCTAAACCATACTCTGAATATAAACACTCTGTAAATGATCATATGAAATAAGACTGTAAAAACGAAGGTATTTAGATTTCTTACGGGTCATCAACAAACGAATATATCTACAGCTCAAATCTACACAAATAAGAAAGAAAAATACAAGATAGGTCTGCTGTGGGAACCGACTAGATGCGATCTTAGCTGTCTCGCTAATGGATACGGAGGTATATTGATCGAGCTAATGCGGTCACATGGGTACAGTATTGGAAACAAATAGAGCTATAGTTGGAAGTAGGATACTTGCGAATGAAATGATGAAAGTACCTCTATCTCAGCAGGTTTTATCCTCTAAACGATCATAAATAGTCCTCGTATGCTCTTATGTTCATAAAATTTAAAGAATCCTTGTATGCTCTCATGTTCATATAAATACATATACAAATATTCTTGTCTCATTGTCCACCTAAATAACCATTGAAAAATATGCAGTGGAAAGAAACCCATGAAAACAATGTAAATGAACCTATGTAAATAAATATATATATAATATGTCCACCTGTATTATGCTCTACATAAACAATGTAAATGTTATCCCCAAATGTGTATTTCATTATTAAATGTATGTATAAATAAATCTTGTTTCATTGTTTACAGAAAAAAACTCATCTGAAAAAGTACGTGAACGTATCTGTTTTATTCCTACATTGGCTCCTGACGAAACTCTGAACGGCGTTAAATGCGACAAAGCGAATGGATTTAATCAATAATATCAATCGTGCATTATAAAATACAGCCGTATTTCTTGCATAAGTACTTCGATTATTCTAAAAATAGGTTTGAGCAGTAAAAATTTCTATTCAAATGAGTCATTCAATAACAATCCTAGTAATATATCATGCCGTACGAAATATTCCAGTACAATCATATTTAGTGATGATAAGACCTAATAACCTACGTCTTTATAAACCGTACGTAAGCAATGCAAGCAAAAAAAATATCGTAAGGATACTGAAAGATACCGTAAGAAAAACAATTCTACAAGAGGACTATATTTCTCGTGAGAAAAGATCTTTGTGTGACCATACATCCAGAGATAAAAAAATTGCTAACTGTCATGCCTACATTGAAACCAACTTGAGTATTTGTCTCTATGTGGTACAGACCACCTTATTCCTCACAAAATATTTATGGAGTCCCTATCTCCAGGGGTGTTTTTATGTAGCCACCCTATCTCGCGCGACTGAGTCCCCTCTTCCCCCACACCGTCACGGGCAGCCTCTATGTACCATCAGTACCTTACTTGATCCAAATAGAACAGAGCACTTGAGATGCGATCTAACCAACGCATCGCCCGACTCACAGAAAACCTCCGTTCATGGTATCTCTATGAAGTATCAGTAACTAACTTGATCAATTTGTCTTAACATATAACTACAATGTCCGAGAAATACAGCGCCTGAGTCAGACACATTAACAAATAACATACATCCTAACAAATACATTCGATAAAAGGTTCAAAGATCTAGTCATCCTATATCTAAATCCTTCACAAAGCATATATGTAGTCCCTAATTATCGCCTAATTCCTTCACAACAGCATATTTGCAACCACTAATTATCGCCTATCTAATTCCTTCACATTTGCGTCTTGCTTCGGCTCGTTTATCGCCTATCTAATTCCTTCACTAAAAAGCATATATGTACTCCCTTATTTTCTCTAATCTAATTCCTTCACAAGAACATATCTGGAGTCACTAATTATCGCCTATCTAATTCCTTCACAGGGCAATTCTCGTAGTACTTATTTCCAGGGCAATTCTCGTAGTACTTATTTCCAGGGCAATTCTCGTAGTACTTATTTCCAGGCAATTCTCGTCGCACTTATTTCCAGGGCAATTTTCGCACCCCTATTATTATCGCCTATCTAATTCCTTCACAGGGTAATTCTCGCACCCCCAATTATCGCCTATCTAATTCCTTCACAGGGCAATTTTTCGCACCCCTGACTACTAATACTACGTATTAACTGTAAAATTCCGCGATTAACTTGCAAACGCTATTCACTATATTCATTGGCGTATCGTATTTAAAATTACTTGTTGCCTACTACAATTTCTAAATTGATTTAAGATAGTTAGGCTTTGGTATCGACAGAAATAACATGGAATAACAAGATAAAATTGCTCTCCATAAAATTGGTCATGGGTTCTGGCATAAATATGTTGGTAGTGTTTCTTGTGGTTTATTTATTTTCTTTAGAGAAACGATTAACCACTTGTAAGATGAACTATCTTAAAAACTAAAATTCGCTTTGGTAAATGCTGGGATTTCTATATATTTTAAGATTTTATCTTCAACAGCGAGAAATTTACTTTTCAGAGTCAGACTCAAATCATTTTTAGGCAGCAACATTGTTGAACGCAGTTTCGCTACTGAAATAATTGTAGAACAAAAAGAAAACGAATTCGAAAATTAAATTGAGTTTCCTGCAGCTTGCTGCATTAGCTGTTTCATGACTCGTAACGATCACTAGCAATGTTTTTACTGCCAACCTTTATTTCTGTCAGCCTACGTTTCATACGGCGGCAGTGAAACTGAAATAAGTTTGCATGCTTTATGATCTCCGCCCTGAAAGCATTGGCGGAATATGTGAGACGAGCATCAAACTTTCCTCGACCAACTTTTCTTGTCAATACCTACTTTTTCACCGATACCGATACATTTTTCCCCCTATTATAGTATCGGCACCGATTCTAATATTTTTCAGATACTGAGGCATATACTTTTCGTATTTATTTCACTATTGCAGAAGCAGTAGACATTCTCAAATAGTATTATTAAGAGCAATCACTATAACACATCATCATGTTTACCTTTATCCTGCCTCTCCTCTCCCGTCCGTGCCTCTAATCTCCCGAATTTACGTCATTTCCTCCTATCACGAGCCTCTGCACCTCTTATCACGAGCCCTGCTCCTCCTTTAACGGCCCTTGCACCTTCTTTTACGAGCCCCTGGCTCTTACATCCCATTCCCAGTCCATGCCTGTCTTCTCTCGTCCTTACCTCCCGTTCCCAGTCCGTGCTTCCCAACATCCGTCCTTACCTCTCGTTCCCAGTTCAAGCCTCTCGTTTTACATCCTTGCCTCCTATTGAAAGTCCGTGCCTTTCATTTAAGTCCTCACCTGCTATCCCCAGCCCGTGAGTCTCATCTCCCGCCTTTACCTAACGTCCCCAGGTTGAGACTTTCATATCTTGTCCTTATCTCCTGTCCCCAGTCCGTGCCTCTCATACCCCGTTTTTACCTCCCGTCCTCATTCTGTGGCCCTTATCACATGTACTTACTTCCCGTCCCAATCCTTGCCACTTATCTCACGCACAAACTAGCCGTCCCCAGTCCAAGCCTCATATCGCTCGTCCTTACTTCGTCGTCCTCAGTCCGTGCCTCTTATGACCCGTCCTTACCTACTGTCCCTAATAGTGACTCACTTATCTCATTCTTACAACCCGTCCCCAGTCCGCGTCTCTCATCTACCGCCCGCCCCGCCTGGATCCAGTCCGTGCCTCTTATCTCCCATCCCCACTCGTGCCTTTCATCTCCCGTCATTACCTCTCGTCCTCAGTTCGTGCCACTTATCTTCCTACTTTCCCCCCCTCCTCGTCCCATGCCCGTGCCTCCAATCTCCTGTCCTTGTTCCGTCCCCAGTCCGTGCCTCTTATATCCAGTCCTTACCGCCGTCCCAAAACCGTGACTATCATCTCCGTCCTTACCCTTTGTACCCAGTCAACAAACTTAATTCCCACTTTACATCGAAGGATGTTTGAATTATCATGTTGCAATTGTTCCGAATCCGGCTAACTCCGACCTTTAAGCCGTATTCGGGATATATATTCTTTATTTCCTCCGTTGCCTATTGTTTTTTGTATTAATTTTCCAGTTAATAGTATTATGGATTTCAATGTTTTTAACAAATGCAAGAGCGGCTTTCATTATTCTTGCCCGTGGAATAGCAAAAACTTTTAACTACACAGAGACGCACAGCTCTTCCTTACCCTCTCATATTTTTTTGTTCACCGATTCTGGTCCTCTCGCCAGGTGGCGCCGCCAACTACCCCATAACATGCAAATGCCGTATTAAATTAGTTGAACTCTTACCGGGCACTTCCCGTATCTATGATACAACATTTTGTTTTCTTGGCAGCCCGAAGAATCCTCGTAGTGTTGAATTACCTAGATACTAACCTTAGGCCCACCTCCTACATGGCGTATCAATTCGGACGAAGCCAAACAGTACTGCCTGCATTTCTTCGTATTGTTTATCGTCAAGGTAATAGGAAGAACGGGACACACAAACGGACGACTTCAACCCGTACGTGCTGTCTTTATTAATATAGGTATCTTATGAAATGTCCAAATGATTGATAACAAACTATAATTACACGAGCAATATACCTGGGGTTGATGATTGGCCCTAAATACCTCATGTAACAGAGAACGGGTCGCTATCCCTGGCGCTAAATTCTTTTATAGCTAACGTTAGATCAACCACTATCATCTCCGCCAACTGCCTTATCAGCCCCAAGTTGTTCCGACTACCTACCTACGGTACCATTTTTTAACAGCGAACATTCATAGCGTTCCTCAGTCACACCAGCCACTGTCATATCTGCCAGTGACATTCTGGCGAAAATCTGTTTCAGCCAACGTCAGAATCAGCCACCAGTCGTACCATTTTACCGGTTATCACTTTAATGAAACTTTTCCTGCCCAACCTAACCTAACCTAGGGTACGTGTTTCTAACCAGCGGGGTAAAGGTACGTATTTCTCACTCGCGGGGCAAACATACGTAATTTTGTAGGGTACGAAATGCCGTTTTTTAGCGTTTTTTTATTGAAGTTTGATTAAAGTGATAACTGTTAGGTTGGTACGACTGTTTCGGTGTAATGACAGTGGCAGATATGACAGTGGCAGATTTTGAAGTGGTGGAAAATGCGTGTGGGCTAAATCATCGTTAGGTAGAAAGCACGTGGGATGAAAGATTTGTAGCGGTTATGACAGTGTCCGGCCATGACAGTGAGGTGAAGTGAAGTGGCAATAGTGCGCGTGTGCGGGAATAATTTTAGCGCGAACGCTGGGCTCCCCAGAGAACCATCTATGCATTCAATTAAAATTCGGTGAAGATACACCCTTGATCTAATCAGTTATGTATCTAAGCTGGTCATTCAATAACCATATCACTCTTGGTCCTTAGAACCTTAGAATAAAGTCTAGAATTAACCCACAGAGCATAACCCTGTGTTTCGGGGCCTTTTTGTTGTTATGAGAAGTTCTCCTTTTCCATTCACTTTCGCCCAAACAACCTTATAGCTTGCACAACAGACCTGCTAATGAAAGGCCTGGATTATATTTAGGTGATAGGTTATTTTCCGTATACAGAATAATTCTTCCGTGTTATTGAGCGGACTCTGGTGTCTATGATACATTACTACACAAGTCACATCGTCACGCTAGCATCACAGGGCAACGATTGAAGTAGTTGTTGAATTGATGTAAATACAAAATATATGTTGCAATACCATCTTGGTATTATAATTTGCGCCCCATCTCCCCTCCCTCCGTTGGATCGTCGTTACCGACTCTATAATAGACGCTCTTTGAACCAATAATGAAATGTTGTTCCACTAAGTATTTGTGAACAAATGTAATGCTTTGCTCAACTGTTTCTTGATTCATTATTTTTTTTTAAATTTAGAGTACAAAATATTTTTCAGTATATCTGTTGATAATTAGTCCTCCGTTTGCTCGCTTATTGCAGTAGCAAAATTACCAATATCGACTAGCTACTGCTACAACTTGTATTCAGTACAATCTCTATACTCTGCAGTTAGTTATTTTGTCAGTAAATTTGACCGCAGTTTGCACATTTTTTATTTTTTCAATGTCAACATCATTAACTTCATACTATGACGAGTTGCGAGTCACATTTGTCAGTTTCAAAGTTACCTTCATCAATTTCATACTGTGATGAGCTGTGAGTCACAGTTGCCAGTTGAGGATTGTAACGTTTGATGACTTTAGTTTTGATGGTCGATAATGGAAAAACACTTTACGTATACATTTACCATATAAAAGCTTCACAAATATTGTAATATTCCCATCATGGCGTCAATATATGTATTTACTTTATCTGTTTCTGCTGTTTTGCGACCTCTCATCATCATAATAAACGATACGCCAGAATGTCCTCCTTCTCCAAGGATGCAGTTAGATTGCCCTCCTTTTCTGAGGTTGCGGTTATGATACTTTTCTTTGCAGTGCCTCTCCTGCTCCTCATATGCTCTTCATGAAAGGCGAAGCACTTCCATGGTTTCCTCATTGATGACTCGCTGGTGCATGGCTTCTTCCTCCCTCATGTAGCAGCTTCTTGCCTGCCTGTCCCCACTCCGCCTCTGTTTCCCGTCGTTATGCTCTCCTCCCCTGTCCTGTGTTGAGCCGCCGCATGGTCGCAGCGTCCCCGCTGAGGAGTTGCTGTTGACAACGTTAGTCTTAGCGCTTCTCGTAAGCTTGATGGAGGTCAGGTGAATGTGGATAGAAACAAACTTAGAAGGGGGGAGGGTAAAAATACTATTAAAATTAGAAGGAGTAAATCAAATAAAGAAGTTCAAAAGGTTGGAAGAATATGTAATGACAAAATGTTTTGGGATTGAACTCCCATCATCAGATGCGATGTTTTAAAGTGCAAAAGAATATTGGTACTTCTCTGTGAATTTTAAAAAGAGGGTTGTGAAAAACGATGAAGGTAGGATAGAATACTGGATAGTCCAGAACCTAGTGCCATGATGAAACCGTCAATGGAACCATCGTGGTACTTAAATCTGGACTATCCAGTATTTTATCCTACATTCAGCGTTTTTTCGCAACCCTCATCTTAAAATACATTGAAAAGTGCCTATATTCTTTGGCACTTTAAAACATCGCAACTGATGAAGGGATTTAAATCCCGAAACGTTATGTTATGCGTATCCTTCCAACCTTTTGAACTTTTTCATTTGTTTACTCCTTCTAATTTTAGCGCTAATTTTAGCCCCCCATTTACAGTTTGTTCCTCTCCCCCAAGGGATAACATGCTTTTTGAAGCGCTGGTCTACCTTTTTCTAATAAAAAATAGGTTCCCATCGAACCACGGCATTGCA
>SDVV010033230.1:0-11323 GCA_016164225.1 Gammarus roeselii
TTTATACGAACCACTGTTGGTTTTCAAATCCATTACTTATTATACAAAATTTATCATCTCATCAATGCTAACGCATTTACTTTTTACATTCCGTCATACCTAATCGAATTCGTCTCGATTACCTCTATTCCCCATCATTGAACTATTAGAATAACTCTCCTATTGAGGCCATAACAACATTAACAGTTTCTCAGGGCAGTAAATCTCAAGCTTCGACTTTCTGCCTGAGGTTCCTACTCCGCTTCAGCCCTCTGAGGTCCTCTTGAACTTATCTTGAGTACTCAACCTCGAGAGGACGGTAAACACTTACTCCTCAGATTGGGCCGACCAATTGCCATTTGAAGCCTTAAAACCGCCACCGATGGGCACGTTACAGTATCTAGATACATTATCCATTACATTGACCGACTTCTCTTATGAAATTTTCAACAAATACTTCGCGAATGTAACTGGACGATATGTTTGGCCCGCTATATGATAATGCTCACCGCTTCAGTTCAAGTCAGCCTGAACAAACCTTCCTCATTTAATTCAGCTCCTAACTGCCAAGATTGTCTTGGCTAGGAGGATTATATAAATTACATAAACACATTCCAGGACAAGTATATTTCGTAACTTCTTCCTGTTGGGAGACTCTCGTGTTGTTTATAACATGTCTGGTTATCGATTCGTCGGTTGCCATGGATACAACTAGAGAAACTGACTGAAATTGCAAATGCAAACGGTTTATAAATAAATCGATGAATGAGGAATGAAGCCCGTATTTGTAGAGATCAACAAAAGGTTACATTTCGTTGGTTCATAATACCAATATTCAAATGTTGATCATGTGTAGATAAATTTGGAAAAAAGGTAGTGCTTCATTGCTTTGCAAGGATTTGACTTCAAAAACAATTTAGGAGTAAGCAATTTAAATTTTTGCTTCTAGATTAGTGTTGCAGTTTCACTTCCAACATAATGCTCCATTTGGACTCAAATTAGTATCCCAATTCTGGAATCAAAGAGATGGTGCATTGTATGTACAATGCAAAATTAAACACGTATTTCTTATAAGTTGTATAAGCCCATCGTTTAATTGTTTTGTGTGAAACATAGAGTATCTGCATGTATTATTACCTACTTGAATCAGTTCATATACATACTTGAAGGACCACAAGCCGCCCTAACTTAGGAATTATGAGTGGCACGTGGATTTATTTGCCCCATAAGTATTTGTCAGAACGTCAACGACCTGGGAAAGGGGTCGTCTTGCCCAAAGCAGGCCAATGAAATGAAGATTGGAAGGCCAAAACTTGAAATTTCAATCAGTGAATTCATTTGTGATCTCAATAATCAGCCTTAACTTTTTCCCTATCGAAGATTTCTTTGGTTTTTCTCTAGCACATGTGGGTGACCCACTCTAACCGTTTCCGCGAACACAAAAGTGTGGATTTCATTGTCTATAGATACAGGGAGCTCCAGATTCGCCCAATTTCAAACCCCTCCCCCCACTCACTCTCTCTCATCGAAAACAGTGACATTTACTGCTTTGTGGCGGCGAGCTCGAATGTGGCCGGATGTGTCCAGATTTTTTCACACTCGTAAGTACCACGTAAAATAATATGTATGCACCTCTATGAATCACTAGGTATTTGACACTAAACGAATACCATACTGATACAATACAGATACCAAAACAGCTACTATACTGATACTACGCTGACACTATACTGATGCTATATTGAAGCTATACTGATACTTTACCGATACTATACTAATATTATACTGATAGTATTATACAGATAGTAAACTGATATTATACTAACAGTATACTGATATTAAACTGATGGTATACTGATACTATGTTAATAGTATGCGATATTATAGTGAAAATATGTAAGGAAACGCAGATTTAAGATAATTGAAAGAGATAGGCTGGTGATAGCGGAGGAGGGTCAAGGCGAATAGCAGGAGACAGGAAAGACATTAAGTTTATTATTGAATTGACTGCATGGGTAGGGACACTTCACTCTGGTTTATAATGAATATTTAGAAACTCATGAACACAGTTTTGATAGGAACCACCTAATTAAATACCGATAAAAATAGCCCGGGCCTTCCACACAACACTGCACCGGTTTTACACAATCGCTGGAAAACCTGACCAGTTATAACGAGAAAAAGGGATGCCGCCCCGACTGAATTCCCACACATCTCTAACACTACGTGACACCGTTCGGAACTAATTAACACAGTCATGAGCCAGTTACGCAATACCGGAGGTACCCTCACAGATTTTGATGATCCACCATGCCTCATAGGATGAATCACCACGGCGTCGTTCACCGCCCCTGAAGAAAATGCCCCGCAGACCGATGCAGGTGTCAGGCGTACTGCGCTTGCAGCTTTGCAGCGGATGTACGCGTCACGATTGCCCCCCCCCTCCCCCCCCCCGTCGAACACCGATGCTGGATGTGTAGGGTCTCTGCCCCCACAGCTGTCGTCACGTCTCCCCGTGACGATGATGCCCCGATGAAAAAGATCGGTGACAGGCGTACTGCACTTGCAGACTTGCAGCGGATGGAAACGTAATGGTTGCAGCTCCCCTCCCGTTGCGACCTGACGCTGCATGTGTAGGGTCTTACTCCCCTCCGCCCCACGGCTGAAGTCACGGCCCCTCTTGAAGATGTTGCTCCCGCGTATTTATGCAGGTGATAGGGTACTGCGACTGCCCTGGCCGCACCAGGCCCTGGCCGAATGCCCCAGCGGCTGCGTGACCGCACTGCCTCAGTGTCGGTCTTGAAGTCCTCTCTATTCCTTAAGCAGTGCCTCCCCGCGTTTGCTGTTGCCCTTCTGGTTTATTGCCCGACTTTGAATCACCTAATCACACACAAGGCACCCACAATGCTTTGATCTTACTGGTCGGACGTCATGGCCTCGACTTAAAACACCACGCCCCCTTCCACACAATCAGAAAAGTGTAGACATGAAATTACATTACACGGAAATTACATTACAAATATACTCACAATATACTGATAGTATACTGATATTATACTGATGGTATACTGATAGTGTACCGATTAAAAACGGATAGTATACTGATACTATTCAGATAGTATACTGATGTTATACCGATAGTATACTGTTACTATACTGATACTATACTGATTGTATACTGATACCATACTGATGATATCATGATACTATGTCGATAGTATACCAATACTATACTGATAGTATACTGATAGTATACTTATATTGAACGGATTGTAATCTGATACGATACTGAAAGTATACTGATATCATACTGATAGTATACTGTACTGATGGTATACTTATACTATGCCGATAGTATGCAGATATTTTGTAATTGCAAACTGATATTATACCGATAAAATACTTATATTATACTGATAGTATACTGATGGCATAGTGATGCTATACTGATAGTATTTAGATACTATAGTGATAGTATAATGATAGTATAATGATATTGTACTGATAGTATACTGATACTGTACCGATATTTTACTGATATTACACTGACATTACTGTGACGCTAAACTGAGAGTATACTGGTACTATACTGATAGTATACTGATACTATACTTATAGTAAAATGACATTAAACGGATGGAATACTGAGATTGATCTGATAGTATACAGATTTCATACCGATTGTATTTTGATGCTATACTGATTGTGTTTTGATGCTATACTGCAACTGGCTTGCTGCGAGCGAATGTTGTGTATGGTCTCAAAGTGTGTGTTTGTTTTCTGGTTATGTATGTCTCTGCATTGTTCATGTCTGATTTTGGCTTTTGTCTGGTAATCGACACCCTTAGCAGCTGACTGGTGGCGTCGGACTCGAGCAACATGTTGCAATACCTTTGGTTGCAAGCAAATTATTTAACTCGGGTAGTCGTCGGCTGTCTCGCTTTTTTGTAGTCCCAGCTGTCCTTTCTTCGTTTCATCGTACAAGGGATGATTTTTCGGGTAGTCGGAAAAGTCCACGAATTCAGCCAGAGGAGCTTGGCGCACTTCCGACTCAATGTTGACCACACCTTTGAACTGAAGCAGCAACGAGTCTGTGTCCGGGTAGACGATCGAAACGTTGTCACCGTAGCGTGGTTCAATTGTGGGATAAAAGAAGTTGTGGACTTTTGCTTTAGCTTCTGTTTGGAGCTGATGATGACCAAGGCGACCGATGATAGCCCTAATATTTTGCAAAAAAAAACATTCAATCGCATTATAATAGCTAGCTGCATTCCGAGATTGGAGTCAGAGTTACGTTGAGTGTAAGTGGAGCAGGACGGTTTATCGTCAAATAGACAACAATGAATGTTGACGTGGCAAAAATTAGTTTACTTGATTTAGAAGAATAAATCTCCAAAGATGATATGAGTCGAATCGAACAAATATTTACTAGTGTTGAAAATATCAGTTATCTCAGAATGAGTAAAACAAGAATCGAAACAGTGGGAGATAACATTCATATACGGAGGAAGGAAAAAGTAAGTCGGCTTTGGGTAACTAATGTCGATGGGTTACAGTCGTATGTAACAAAGTTCAAGAGAAATAAGAAATCAAATCTCGAAATTGATATGATCCAAGTATAATATCAACATCATGATTATGAAAGCTGAGGTAGTGGGAGACGGATTTACCTATGAACAAACGCAAACCCGGAACGTATGCAGCACTTCCTCAATGATGAAGATCAGAATGACTTTTAATTGGAGAACTTTCAAGTAATTAAGGTTCAAGTAGCAGAAGCACTACATTTGTGGACTCGCGGGAACAGAACAGCCTTCGGTATTCGCATCAAAGATATGCTGTAGTGATTGAAGGATTTTGAGATCAAAACTGAGACAACGTGATTATGGGTATGGTTGAATGTACGTACCATGCTGTTACAAACCAAAAAAAGAGTTAGAAGGTATTGATGAATCCTGCAAGATCTGTAATTAATACTAATAGTACAGTTATAAATCATGTCAGTTCCCAATCAAATGTTTATTTTTTCCTAAACTCAAAGGTTAAGCAATGAATTGCATACATCGTGTCAGTCGGAGGTAACATCGAATTGTCGAAACCAGTAGAAGAATATGTTCCACGGTATGGAATGAAACTCCAAATATCGCTCATGACAAACTTTAAACATTGCCATAAACCAATCTTCTAGAAAGGTTCTAGATGTGTTACAGATTAGGAAGATAAAAATCAGAGTCTGATCAGATCTTGCTCAGCCAAGATTGTGATTCTGTTGAGGAAGGGTGGGGTATAGCTTGAGTCGTCGTTTGTTCGGAAGTAATGTGGTAACGGGGGGCTTGTAATCTGTGAAAAAAAGAAATAAAATTGAATGAACAAAAATCCACGAGTAATGTGTGGCAACATCTGAAACGAAGTCATCGTCAAGAACATGAAAAATTTAGGAAAGAAAAGGCAAATCAGCCGTGCAAGTCGTCAAATGATATAAAGCCAAGTAGAGATATTGAAGAAAATGTGGTAGACCTAGTATGAGACGAAGTGCACTTCTGTTTGAAACTGGATACAGATATGAAATACTTGTAAAGCTCAAACCATCTAAGATTGAAAATCTACCGTCTCTCCTAACTAATATGAGTCGAAAGTGACCATGAAGTAGAAATAATTAGGTGTTAGTTTTATAAAAAAACGTGTGGAGGGGTTCAAATGTATATATCAATGACTGAATACCATTCATAAGGCTAGGTTAGGTTAGGCTTTTAGTGTGTGTGAATAACATGTAGAAGTGATGCAGAACTGTGTCAAATCAAAATCATGAATCAAATGAAAATAGCTATAACATTCAAACAAGGATGTAATTACCTATGAGATAATGGATGATATTTTGCTAGATCAAAATTGGAAATGTGAATCAAAACTGCAATGGATAGATCAAAATGTGGAGTCAAGTGGAGATATTTGTAATACTTCCCAGAGGGTTCATCGAGTTCTTGAAGGTGCAACATTTGTTTGCAACTGCAAGTAGGAGAGGCTTAAGGGTGGGACCTCTTCAGCTTTATTTAGTGTTACAGTGTACACTTGAGTTGGAAAGTTTTCCCACTCCTAGAGTTTCACTATGTTCTCGGGTCCATGCCACCACAGGTGACTTGACTTGAGCTTCCTCGGGTTTACTCCTCGAGTTATCAGGTCAGCGTGATTTTGACTAGTGGAAACATAGTGCCAGTTAGCATTAGGGAGAGCTTTTTTTTATGTCTAGCTTCCGGTTTTGCATGTAAGCCTTTAGGGGGCTTGCTGAGTGGATCCAAACAAAGTCAACTTGACTATCTGACCACATGTGAATGGCTTCAATGTTGACTTTCCTTGCATAAGCCTCACATACATACCTGGTCAGCCTTGCTCCAAGTAGTGCTGCAGTCAATTTCAATCTTGCTACATAAAGTGTTTTTTCACGTGCAATCAGTCCCTTTGCCATCAACAGTCTTGCCTTACCATCACTGACCCCATACACAACAGCTCCATATGCTACTGTGGAGGCATCCACAAATGTGTGTAGGGCTACTGATTTACCAGTTTCTGCGTTGCGTTTGATGGGTACATCACCCATCATCGAGAACTCTTTCTTAATCTTCTCCCATTTTACTTCAATGGCTTCTGGAAGATCATCCTCCCAACTCCCATTTGACTGCCAAATTTCCTTCATTAAGAATTCAGCTTTGATGGTGATGGGGGTCATTGATCCAAGGGGATCAAACTTTGCGGCTGAACCCTGCAAGATGGTTTTCTAGGTTGACTTACCTGATTCTAGCTCTTTTGGTGCTACTGCTAAGGTGTCCTGGACTGTCTCCCATCTGAGTCCCAGGACAGGAACAGTGGGTCTGTCGTCTGACTCACCTTCCTTTTCTGTGATTATTTTAAGCTTTGGGTCATTTGTTGCCCATTCCCTGAGATTGAGCCCAGCTCCACATAAGATTTCTTTGGATGATCCATGGAATTATTTTAACTCAGTCTTTGTTGATGATGTGATCAAGAGGTTATCCACAAAGATATCCCTTTTGATCTTATCAGTAATGTCACTTTATACACCATACTTTTCCAAGTGGTGATCAATGGTTGCATCAATGATAAATTGTGAGCAGGCTTCTCCAAAGAGGATGACCTTGCAGCGATAAGTGTCTATGGGACTGTCAGGATCCTTGGGATTTCTAGGCCATAGAAATCTAGTAAATTCCCTGTCCTGCTCATCCAACCCTAACATCAGGAACACCTTTGCAATATCACAACAGGCACCTAGCGCCCCCAATCTGAATCGCATCAACATTTGAGGTAACTCAGGGATCATAGATAGTTCAGGGTACAAACAGTCACTCAGACTTACTGCATCAATGTGTGGTTTAGCTGAACAATCAAATATCACACGCAGGGGTGTTGTCGAAGAATCCTTCTGTACTGAGTGGTATGGTAAATAATGACAAACATCCATCGGTTTCATGTTACTTAGCCTTTCGATGAAATCTTTCTGCAACTGTTCCTGCATTACACCGTCATAGAGCTTCATGAGTTCAGGTTCTGACCTCAAACGCTTGAGATTACTTACCAGTCTTCCCTGGGCCAAACGATAATTGATTGGCAGCGTGGGATGAGATGCCTTCCACGGCAGTCTAGCTACATACTTACCCTCAGAGAATCTGATGCTTCTGTTGAACTGCTCTAGGGCTGCTTTATCATCTGGGTGAGCTTCCTCAGGCGAAATGCCGATGATATCTAGCTTCCACGACAGGTCGATATCTCTTTCAGGTTCCTTGTTGACTGCAACTTTGAATGCAGTGATTACACTTACCTGGGGGAATGCCAACTCTCTGTTTGTTATGGGTCCAGCCAACATGTCTCCGAGCTTTGAAGATATTATTGTAACCCCTTCATCCTGTTCTTTAGGAATGATGAAGCTATAATAATAATCTGCTCCTACGAGCATGTCTACAGGATAGTGGAATGTATTGTCAAAACAATCAGCCAGTTTACGTCCTTTGGCTCTTAACCTTTGAGCAAGCTCATTTACTTCATTCATGTGGAGTCTTTCAGCTAGAGTGTCAACCACTGTCACATCCATGAATATGCTCTGAAACCATCAATGGTCAGAGTGGTATGACGACATGATGTGTCATCTCTGCGCACCCTGATCAAACAAAGCTCGCACAAGCATTGTTCCATTTTTGGTTCTCAAACTTACCATTGCTGTGGGTAGGGCAGAAGCCTTCCCACATCCAGCTGCCAGTGCATTTACAGTAGCTACACTAGCAGGATTATTTGCTGCAGGACCAGCAGCCACAGCAACCATACCTTCCTGATTACCGGAAGATTTGTCATCTGACAGCGGATACTTACCTCTTTTATTACATAGAGCACCATGGTGACCAGTCATTAGACATATTTTTACAATGGGTCTTTTCAGAGCAATCCGTTGTTCTGTAGCCCACCTTGAAGCACTAGTAGCAAAGGTGCAGCTCAAATACTCGAGCTTTCCTTGCCTCGATGGTCTGGTATTTTGTGCATCTAAACACAGAGTGATCTGCTGAACATAGACCCCACCCAGAAGTTCCTACCATCTGAAATGACCAAACAGTGCTCAGGGGCTTGGAGTTATCTCCCTGATTCCCTCTGGAGCGATTTTCATTCTGTGCTGATCTTTGAGTGCCAGCAGTTGGCCTTTGCTTCCCAGGATTTTGGGATTTACCTTGTGTGTCACAGTCTTCCATTCTAACTATAACTTCTCGCACTGCCACGCGGAAATTCTTCATGTTCCAGGCTTCTGATTTTTTTTTATGACCGTTGCAAGCTTCTAAAATGGTGGGAGGTAGTTTCCTCTTGAGCAGATTGACTAAGATGAAGCTGCAATTTGTGCACTTGTTGCAGTCTATCCCTGCAGTCTCCAAGTGACACCATTGAGCCTCCATCCTTTGTCTAAACTCTTGAATGGACGCTAAGGATCCCGAACTTGCTTGAATGTCATCCAAGGCATAGAGATGAGCTATTTTTTATACGTGACTCATCTCCAAACTGTTTCTTGAGCAGTGCTACTGCATGAGGTTGTGCTTCATTTTTGGGTGTGAAACCCATCAACACACTTTGGGCAGAACCCTTCAACTTGCTACTTAGATAATGGAATTTCTCAGAGGGTTCCAAATCTGGACTCTGATCAATAGTTTTGAACGACTGCCAAAAACAATTGAACGAGAGTATGTCCCCGGAGAACTCCATGTTTTCTAGAGTTGGTAACTTCACTCTTGCTGCCCTCCTTGTTTCACTAACAGATGGAGTGGCGTTGCTAGGTGGACCAACTCTTGTTTCATCCATCAAGCAGTTGCACCTTGTGATGAGCAACCTTATCTCGTCTAACTGTAGAGTGCGGCTTCGCTTACTGTTCCATCACTTACCTCGATCTCCACTACCTTGTGGATGTGCCCTTCAGCTAGCCTCACATTCATTGCATGAGCACCTAAATTTTCTGGGGCACTGAAGGGGCCTGCATCACAGCATTGCTTCAACTTTGGAAGCAGTGTGGTTATGAAGCCCTTATATGCCCCTTGCTGCGAATGAGACCATCCATGGTTGGCGTCATCTTGAGATCCTTGGTTATTTATCCGTCACAGAATAGTATTTTTATCTTAACCGTTCACTTACGGAGTCTACTTGACTAACTAGTCAACATATTCTACCTTTCACAAATGTTTCCAGAACCTGTCAGTGAAAAGCAGACTATTTTTCAAGGAATAGAAACAAAAAAGAAAAATTGATCTATTGACACTTGACTTTGATCTTTCCTCCGAATCCGCAACCAGGGCCGTATCATCAGCAAATAGCGACTGGCTCAACTGCCAAATCCAACCATCCGCTTCCAACAGTTCCAAGCCACGACCCAGCACACTCGCGTTTACCTCCCTGACCACTCCATCCATGTAGAGGTTGAACAGTCAGGGAGACATCACGCAGCCTTTGCTCAGTCCCACTTTTACTGTGAAACAATTAATCACCTCGCTTCCCATTCTGACACTTGCTCGGCTGTCAGCATAAAAACTCTGCACCGCTTTCAACAGGTCTCCGCCCTCTCCATTCAAACGCAACACCCTCCACAGCACTTCCCTGTCAATCCTGTCGTATGCCTTCTCCAGATCCATGAAGGCCCAGAACACATCCTTTCCTTTGGCAAGGTACTTCTCACAGACCTGACTCACTGCAAAAATCTGATTGGTACACCCTCTACCGCTCCTAAAGCCATACTTTTCCTCTTCAATCGCGCAGTTCGTACAGTCTCTAATCATTTTGATCAGCACTCTCCTGTACAACTTACCAACCACACAACAGACAGATAGCTCTCGAGTTGCAGCATACATTTATATCTCCTTTGCTCTTATATAGCGGAACAATGAAGGCACTGCGCCACTCAATCGGTACCCCGCCTGCCACAAAACACAAGTTCAGTAGCCTCGCCAACCATTCGACAACCGTTTCTCCACCCGTCGTCAGGCACTCAGTCGCAACTCCATCCAAACCAGGGTCTTTCCCTGCTTTCATCACGTCCACAACCTCCTGCACCTCTTCCCTGGTAATGTCCGCAACAAGTCTTTCTTCCCCAAAACTGGCATCCGAGCACCACCACCCACAGCAACAATGTCAGCCTCTCTGTCATCCTCGACATTCAACAAATCATCAAAATACTCTGCCCACCTCTTCCGTATATCACCACTTTCCAACAACAAATAGCTGTTTTCATATTTCACCACTTCATCCTTTCCGGTCTCTCCCTTTCTCACCCTAGATTTAGATTTTATTTAATCATATTATCTTAAAAAACATGTTATGCTGTTACGAACTTCGTATAAAGGTTGCTATAAATACGTTAAAAGGTGAAGCAAGGTTGTAAGGAAGACAAAAATGTTTATCATCATATTATTTAAAATAAGGAAACAATAATAATTGAGCAGGGAATTTCACAAATAGTGTTATTGGTTGGTGACACTATAACAAGAGCAGCTACAAGTTAAGATGCATGATTGATATTGTGTAGGTGTTATGATATCTGACTAAGTCAACAATTGCACGAACGCGGAGGTAAATAATTGTAGGCGATTGGAATAGACAAAAAGACGGTGCGTTGTGAATGAGAAGTTTACCCTACAGTGCCAAACTCTACACTGACTGTCTACTAAAAGGTGCCCTGCTTCCCCAACTGCTCCATGACTCCCAATCTTACAAAAAGGGAGGCGCCTTGCGCTACTGCGTGTGAATGGACTCCTCCAATCAGGGAGCAGTCCCACCGTTCGTCCACCTCTGAGGGGGCGTATCCCCACGGTTCCAT
>SDVV010033231.1:0-11323 GCA_016164225.1 Gammarus roeselii
CATACATGCATATAAAAAGTCTAAACATACCTTCATACATATATCAGGTCTTAACGTACCTTCATAAATATATCAGGTCTTGACATACATACTTGTAATAGGTCTTAACATACAGACATGCAAGCATATATAAAGTTTTGGCATATATACATACATATAACAGTCGAAACATACACACTTATAACACATCTTAACATACATACATAAATATACCCGGTCTTAGCATACATACACACATATAACCGGTTTTAATAAACACATGTAAAACAGGTCTTACTATACCTACATATAACAGGTTTTTATAAACATATATGTAAAACAGGTCTTACTATACTTACATATAACAGGTTTTGATAAACACATATGTAAAACAGGTCATACTATACCTACATATAACAGGTTTTAATAAACACATATGTAAAATAGGTCTCCCTATACCTACATATAACAGGTTTTAATAAACACATGTAAAACAGGTCTCCCTATACCTACATATAACAGGTTTTAATGACTACATATGTAAAACAGGTCTTACTATACCTACATATAACAGGTTTTACTAAACACATATGTAAAACAGGTCTTACTATACCTACATATAACAGGTTCTAATAAACACATATGTAAAACAGGTCTTACTATACATACATATTAAAGGTTTTAATGAACACATGCAAAACAGGTCTTACTATACCTACATATAACAGGTTTTTCTAAACACATATGTAAAACAGGTCTTACTATACATACATATGGCTGTGCATTTGATAATGAAATTCTTATGTTACATTTTAGGAACCCCATTACTAGACGATGGAACTGAATGTACACACACACACATAACTGGTCTCAACATGCATGCATACATGCATACATACATAATGTTTCAACACATAAATACATACTTACATATAACAGGTCATAACATACAAGCATTCAAATAACAGGTCTCAACATACATAGATATAACAGGTCCTAAAATTCCAACATGAATATAACAAGTCTTAACAACATACATACAACAGGTCTTAACGCATACAACCATAAACAAAACAGGTCTTAACATCTTTGCATATAACAGGTCCTAGAACACGCCATGCAAGTATCGTCTTCTGCCATGTTCGAGAAATTAATCAATCGAGAAAGCGCCCCATCATGACTGATGGCGGCGAGGGGAGGAGAAGTGCTGCGATGGGCTTGCGAGATAAATTGGTTTTACGGTTTATGTGTCTGACCAGGGGCTAAAAACTGTAGGAAAGTGACACGAATACATTGGAGGACTTTACATTAATTTTGAATAACTGTTACGAGTGAGATCATGCCTGTGCTTATATCAGTATGTCGAATAGCACATTAGAAAACGCAACTTGTCAGCTCAATAATGGACGCCATTGAAGTGCACTGTGCTCTAAATGATTGTTCTATTAACGACCGCGCAGTTGACGACTGGGCTATTAACGGTTCATTAATAAGTGTTAACGGTTGGATGGGCTATTAATGACTGTGCTAGTAACGACTGTGCTGTTAACTAAAGTGCTAACAGTTGTGCTATTAACTACTGTGCTATTAACGGCTGCGCTAGTAACGACTGGGCTATTAACTTAAGTGATAACGGTTGCGTGTGCTATTAACGACTGTGCTAATAACGACTGCTATTAACGACTGCTGTTAACTAAAGTGCTAACGGTTGTGCTATTGACGACTGCGCTAGTAACGACTGGGCTATTAACTAAAGTGATGACGGTTTTACTAGTAACGACTGTGCAATTAGCGACTGTGCTAGTAACGGCTGCTAGTAACGACCATGGTATTAACAACTGTACTCATAACGCCTGTTCTTTTATCGATGGTGTTATCGACGACTGCACTTGTATCGACGGTGTAATTAACGACTGTGCTAGTTATGACAGTGGTTTGAACGACTGTGTTATCAACGTCTTTGTTATTAACGACTGGTATTAACAACTGTCATTGACGACTGTTAATAATAACTGTTATTAATAACTGTGGTATTAACGACGTCTTATTAACAACTACGCTGTTAACAAATGTGCTCGTAACGATTATACTTTTAACTACGATGTTCTAAACGACGATGTTATTAACGACTGTGCTATTAACGACTGTGATATTAACGACTGTGCTAGGTATGGCTGTGTTTTTGCGACTGTGTCATTAACGATTGTTTTATTAATTATTGTGTTATTAACGATTGTTTTATTAAGGATTATGCAATTAACGACTATGTTATTAATGACTATTATCAACGACTGTGCTATTCGCGATCGTGTTATTAACGACTATGTTATTAATGACTATTATCAACGACTGTGCTATTCGCGATCGTGTTATTAACGACTATGTTATTAATGACTATTATCAACGACTGTGCTATTCGCGATCGTGTTATTAACGACTATGTTATTAATGACTATTATCAACGACTGTGCTATTCGCGATCGTGTTATTAACGACTATGTTATTAATGACTATTATCAACGACTGTGCTATTCGCGATCGTGTTATTAACGACTATGTTATTAATGACTATTATCAACGACTGTGCTATTCGCGATCGTGTTATTAACGACTATGTTATTAATGACTATTATCAACGACTGTGCTATTCGCGATCGTGTTATTAACGACTATGTTATTAATGACTATTATCAACGACTGTGCTATTCGCGATCGTGTTATTAACGACTATGTTATTAATGACTATTATCAACGACTGTGCTATTCGCGATCGTGTTATTAACGACTATGTTATTAATGACTATTATCAACGACTGTGCTATTCGCGATCGTGTTATTAACGACTATGTTATTAACGATCGCTCCGCGCCCTACGGGGGAGCCTATTATGACTCACGTAGAGGCTCCGGTGGAAATGAGGCTCAAATCAGATCAAATCAACGACTGTGCTAGTTACGAATGTGCTATTAGCGACTGTGTTTTCAACGACTGTGCTATTAATGACTGTTATTAGCCACTCTGCCATCAACGGCTGTGCTAGAAACGACCATTAAGCACGATGGGCTTACGAATTCGGGTATGGACTTCATTACACACTGATGGGAATACATCGTGATATGCCATTAACTTTCTTCCTATTCGTACATCCGGCATCCACATCATAAAATCTTTCATCCGCTCCCCCCTTCATCTTCCACTTCGACGCGATCGTAAGACATAACAGTAATATTGACACCGTGTCCAGGAGAACACAAACCGGTGACAGAGCGTTCAGGATTTCAGGTACAGATTTGTTCAACAGTCAATACCTACAGGCTGACATTCACGACTGCGCTACTGTACCTTCTTTCACGCAGAAATACACCACTCAATTGCTTATTGTTTGACCGTCGGTAGGGATTGACTGAGTGAAACAATTTATGATGAAAACGAGAACCTATGACAAAAAGTACATTCTGCGGCTCGTGCCAAACAGCAACAGTATCATTCTGTCAATAGAACTCAGGGAGCAATTTGTTTGTTCATGCATAGAAAATACTATGTTCTCCTGCCCTCGCTTTGTATTAGAACAAGTAGAAACACTGGTAATCAAAACTCGGATGTACTATAGCCGTATTCTCCCCTCAGATTACTCTTTCCTTCGAGTTTGCATGGTTTTAAATCCGAACGTACTTTTCTTTGTCTTTGACTTGAAAGTAAACAATGGTAATCGAAACATTATTGTAGCTCATTAGTTTATTTGGATTCTGCTTTGTTTTGACATATAAGTTAAACTTGTCATTAAAATTATAGTTAACTGTTTCCGTATTTATTCAAGAATCGTGTTTGAAAAATAATTGTAGTGAATAATTGAACACACATGTAAAATATTGTAACTAAATGTAACATATTTTGGTATTTAAACCCGACGAAAAAAAAAATTATAACTATTCATGACTGGGTTCACCGTGTGCCATACACATATATGTAATATATGAGAACTTTTATGTAGGCTCCATGCGGCTAAGTTTTGAAGAAGCAACAAACGCGACGTGAATCAGCTACATATGGTAACAGGAAAGCCACAGTATGGTCCGTCGGTTTGAACGCGCCTTCACGCTCAATGAACGATATTAAAACATAGAAACAACGGGTCCCGTCAATTGGTGTTAAGTGGTTAGGGCACGTTAACCACGCTGGCTCGAGTCAGCTTTGAATACGCGTGTGTAATACTGGATACGTACCTACCTGTGTTTGATGAGGTCTTTTATAAAGAAAGGATTGAATTAATCGTACGAGTCTTGGTCATACGCTCTCCAGGACTTATGCCCTTACAATTTGAACATTTGCTGTAATAAATTATTCAGATGTGAAGCGTGTTTTAGTCCTATTCCCTTATTCCAATTATAACATTGGCGACGAGCGTAAGAATTCAGTGTCCAAGACAAATTACGATTCGTGTACAAAGGGCTATGCTGAAATGGCAGAACACAATAACCATGCTCAATGATGCCCACTCCTCTTCGAAAGCCATCGAAGGCTCCTGTCCCGATTGCGTTCTGAATCTACAAAAATCTACAGAATCTTGAAAGCAGTGAGAGAAGATGAACGAGAGAAGGCGTCACTGTTGACGTCAAGCTTACTTAATAGTGTAACAACACCGATTCAACAGAAGATGATGCCAAATAACATCGAAACTTCAACACACACCGAGCTGGTGACGACCTGAAGGGTGATATAATCCACGCAGAAATTGGCTATCGGAGCGTCGGTATCAGGAGGAAGCCGAGGAATGATGAATCGATCAAATGGTAACCTTAGGAACTCAACGATCTGGGAATCAATGCGAGTACGAGGATTGTTGCAGAAGTAAGCTGCTTCGGGACCAGTTCATCACCGGGCTACGATTCGCCAAGCTTACAACGCGTATATACATCACAGGACGCGAGGGGAAGACGTTTCCAGACACGGTATCACAAGCGATGCAATTAGCAAGGCTAATTGTTATATAGAAAGCTACAGAAAACCATACAGAAACGACGACAAGGCACTGCAAGTTCATGGGAAATACGTTTGCATCAGGAGCACGTGCCAAGGCAAGAGTGCGTTGGTTAAAAGTGAAGTGTAGCAAATGCAAGAAAAGGGGTCTCTTGGCTAAGGGATGCGAATCAAAAGCATTTGAGAATGAGCGCAACAGAACAAATTATATCGACAAAAACGAACATCCACGCCGCCGGATTACATCTCGGCACATATACTGCACCCGGCCGCACCGTCGAAAGATCAACAAGTGTCAAAAAGTGATAACGGATTCAACGGGTTGAATGGCGTAGAAATCGAAATGTGTCGCCGCTGCTTGGAAAAGATGCATGCAAAAAAAATCATTTCACTCAAAATATAGACATATATTTACAGTAAAATATGAACACATATTTACAGTGAAATATGGACACACATATCGTACACATAAATTGCACGAATCAGCATGGTAATATAGATGTAACCTTGGATGCGATTCTTCACCACTGTATTATCGCCTGGTTGTCTTATTACATCGGTAGGTTTTATTATATCGGTAGGTTGTATCATTATTATTATTACATGCCGCTACAGCATAGTTCAATTTCTTTGGAAATATGACATTGAGTGTAGGAGCGATCATCGAGGCAATGAGAACCTGTTTATTGAATAATGTTTGTCATTTATGACTCTACATCTTGCTTTCAAATGCATCAAGACGCGAACAGGATTCCTCAACCCCCTTTTGCGGCGTCACATTTGAAATGTCGATGTACTAGTAGCTCTTGACGTTCAACTACCAGAGGGCAGTTCTATTTATACTCCTAAATCTGATCTCATATCTGAATATCATTGAACTTATTCGGATAAAGTTTTTTTTTTTATCATTCACTTTTCACGAAACAGTTGGGAATCACCTTCAACATCGTCCCTTCAATTATGCTCGGCCTGAATCATATAGACATTTATGGCTGGGGTTTCCTAACTCACATAGACCTACACATACTCTGACAATCTCTGTCACCCCATATATTAGGCGGTTAATCAAAATTTGGAATTCCCATCAATTATCATATAAAATATTCCAATGTCTAATCACAATATTTTGTGCCATCTGGTTACAGTGCCTATTTATTGTGTACTTCAAACTTACTTTGACAGCTCTTTGGTCGTGACACGTTTCGGTAAGAGTCGTATGTTCATCTATGAAATTCAGATACACGCTACCGTTCATAAACGGTCTCATTCACTCAGCTACACGTTGTAATACTCTAAAAGATTACTTAATCGAATATAATGATCTTAGCTTGGCATAATTTTATTCCTGTAATTTTCATATTTTTCGCCTATATTTTATTTACCCACGACGTTTATGGGCTAACCTTTTATCATTTGAGAGACCGGCCCGAATGTCTCTCTCGAGGTCAGGTAGGGGCCGGTCTCTCTCGAGGCCAACAACGCTACCCACTCTGACAACAGTATATGCATTTAAGATTTATTGTGTATATTTATTCATATATTTAAGGTGAACCAAGAATACATTCATATATTTAAGGTGAACCAAGAATACAGGTGAACCGTATGAATAAAGGTTATAATTTAATTATTATATCACTCCTCACTGACATCCTGTCTGAGAGCCCGACTAGTCTCCCTGGATCCTCCTAGACTAATGTTGACGATGTGACGGAGGGAAAGATTGAGCCCATTAAATATTGTCCCTCACCAATTACCTCTTTGAATTGCAATCTAAAATGACCTTTGTTTAGTGGGACAATGTAATAATAAGCGTATTAAAGCTGCTCGTGTTACCCGATGGTGAAGGCGGTTTTCCCGCGTCGCTCCATGCTCCATCCGTAACTATGAGCGGCCTGTTACAGGAGGTACGCGCGAGGGCCACTTGACCGGCACGGAACGGTGACGGGTCTGACTGTTGGGACTATGTTGGCAACACGTAGTGACTCTTTCCAACGCTGATGAGTGTAATAACGAATGATTCATAGACACTCCCATAGTCTCGACTTAATAAACCTAAACAAATCATATCAATGAAATAATCTTCAGCTAAGAACTGATTTGAATATCGGGTTGTCTGGCTACGACAACAACAGCAGAACAGCAAAGCACCGACGGAAACAATAGGTCCACCAGAGGTCATAGAGGTGACCGGAAACTGCGGTTCTGCGTCAACCGACTCAGGAAACCAACTTAAACATATACATCAATTCGGTGGCCTATTTCTCAACATTAATTAATCATGGAGGTTCAAGGGAAGGAGGTACGTCAATAGATACATCATTCTGTTACACCCTATGGGAATATCTAGATAACTGAGATTATGTACTATAGACGAAGGATGTAGGGTCCTTTTGCGTTTGGTTTCCTATAGCTCTGAATGAAGATTGTATGTTTTTAAGTATGCATGTACAGGTGGCTGCTTCCTCTAGGCCTAGAGAACACGGCTATATGTATATGAATATGTACAGTTGAATGTAGTGAAAATAAAATAAAAGACAAAAGGTTCTAATTTTTTGCAGTCTATGTTGCTTTTCCTTATAGTCAACCTAAGCCACCAATCGTCCAGGAACGTTCGCACGGGACTGTAACGTGTATTGATATATTGTGCCATTCAACCATTGGCGCTCTGAGAAGAGGGGGAGGGGAGTGTCACGTTGTCATGCCTTTCCCCCTCTTCGTCATTCAATTTATTAAAAATATACTATTAAACAAGTAAAGAATGCCCCTCTTTGGGTTATGACCCTATCATTCAGAAAATCTACGGTGCACCTTTGAATTTTAAATATTACACATATAAATACAAAGTAGACTTCGGAGACACAATCTATATTAAAGCAGCTCCTGCACCATCGAAATTCTTTGTTCTGCCCTCACGAGAGTTGATGTGTTTGTTCATATATACAAAGCGTGCAGCAGCACTTCGCGCACTGCCGCGACAAAGCACAGGAAAGCATCGAGGGGGTAACCCACAACTCCTCGTCAGGCTGGCGTCACCACTTACTATTTTACCTGCTGCCCCTGGCACCCGGCCTCAGTGTGGCATGAGTCATGGTGGTGGAAGGTGTCGAACAGCAGCGCCTGCTGCAGATAGTGCGGTGCGCGACAACGTGGAGAAACACAAGTCGCTCAACGTTCTTTTCGTGTTTTCATACAATGAACCCACTTTTAATCGACGCTGAACATAATATAATGCAGCAAAAATGGACATTATTTTTAAATTACTTGGTTGTATGGAAATCGAGACGGTAATGCTAATTTTTCTTGCAAAATAACTAATACTGCTGCCATTTGTACCTCTGTTATTGTAAGCCAATGTGTTTCCTGACCCTCTCTTTAGAAATGATACGAGTTACTGATGAATCGAAGTTTTCCGCTGTAACGCAATCGTTGCATTTATTAAGCTTCGCAGAACCGGGGTTACAGGTGGACCAAGTTTGCATGGCTCTGCCCTCCTATCACGCAGTTGACTTGTTGAATGGATTTTCTTTTTAAACTATCCTTAAATATCCTATCCAGAAATCAATATTCTAATTGAGGGAGCCACATCAGGCTGGGTTTCGTGCTTCATAAACTAGGGGGGAAAAAGAAATGGAATTCATGAATGGACCTTCAAAGTAAATTTACTTTGCATAATATACGGAAGTGCAATTGTTTTGTTGCTGTCCATGCATCATGGATTTGTCCATGCGAAATATACAAAAAGTAATAAAGGTCACATCTATTTAATATCGAACATAACACACGCAGTACCCCAAAATATTTTATTAACACATTCAATAACTTCCATTACTTTGATATGTCAATGAGCATGAGTCATCAAAATAACTAAATTTGGTAATCATCACGATCAAGGTAAGGTTCACTTTGTATACTGCGATTATCTAGGTTAACATTGATGGAAATGGCGAGATCAGGAGGGTCACTTCCAATATCATTCCAATAGCATTTATATGGAGACTAACTGTGGTTTCACAGTTCAGGAAAACAGAATCTTTCGCTGCCCTATGCCACACATACTGTCACAGCCGCATCCTCCAAACCGGTGAGTGGCCGACGGCAAGACAATCCTTCGTTCATCCCCATACTACAACACGTGCAAAATCTTTGCCCTTAGCGATGTGAACTGGTATTGTTTATTATGATCAACATACAATGAAGAAAATGTTTAAACGTTGCTACATAGCATATATAACAAAGTTTCATATATATCGTCGTGAATTGAAATTAACAACTATTTAGTGATCATTAGTGAACAGTACAGTTTATTACTCTGCATCAACCAGAAATATTCCACAGATCGTATTGAACTAGGTTTGTGCCGGTCACCAGTCTTGTCTATAACGTGCCCTGGACAATCTAACCTAACGTGTCTATAACGTGCCCTGGACAATCTAACCTAACCTGTCCATAACGTGCTCGGAACACTCAAACTTAACCTGTTTCACCCCGATTGGAAACAGATTTTAACCACAAGACACATATGAGCACATCATTTTGAACGAGCTACGTTCGAACAGCCCTTTCACTTTGCAGCTGTCTAACATCAAACGTCACAAATGAACTACGATCAGTTGACGCGATTTGGTGGTAGACATATTTGAGTGATCAAGTTGAGCAAGGTCACAAATAAATTGATCATTTCCCTTAGAGGAGGATTCAAACGACGTTGCAATCAACAGGCTAAACGCCAACCATGCTCTCACTGCATCATTTTTTTCAATTGAAATCATCATACACAAGAATACCATACCGTTTGTGTATGAATAAAAAAAAGGTCACTTATTAGATTCTCTTAAAATGTTACATCTCACTTCCCCTAATTAGGTCTCCCAGCAGGTGCAGAGAAAGATTTTTTACGCTTTTTTTTCTTCGGCAGAATGATGTGTCATATATCCTTCGGAAGGGTTTTGAACCCTGATTCTGAAAAAGCGTTCACATGTCTGTCCGTCTCTCTGTTGGTTTGACCGTCTATCAGTTGGAATGCTCTCATAACAGTGGCTAAGAGTTGTGAAGAAATCATGATAAGCAATACATTATTTGAAAGCTCTCATTGAGGACTAAAATCTATTAAATGTTTTCCTTTCGAAATTATAATTTTGACCTTCTTCAGGTTGTGATCTAATAATTTTTGCATTTTTTAAATAGCTGAGACTTCAACAGTTACTATTGCAGAGTAGTTCTCTTGTAGTGTAGTACTCTTGTAGAGTGCTACTATCATATGCAACATTTATTTCTAAATTCGAATGTTCAAAATAGTAAAGGTGATTTATGAAAAGTATTTTTATAACTCTCTCCTTATATGGTATGTACGTTATTATGGCATTGCTACTGAACATGGTTTGAATTCTCTGGTAGAGTAGTACGACAGAGGGTAGAGGTTTTTTGCATTTCGATTTAGTTAAGCTATTATAAGAAGATACTTCGTTTACTATCTCATAGAATACTATAATGAAATTAAAGGCTTTTTTTCGTAATTCGAGAAATAAAGTATTTGAAGGGGAATCTTCATAACCTTTAGTGACATGTTGTATTTTTTTCTCAATTATTAATCTTGGACAGGTTCCTAATTAAAGTTTATATTATTCCATCTGTGAAGGGAGGAGTGCTGACGTGCGTCAATCTCATTCAGTTGGAAGGCTGCACTATCATCAACTGTAGGAGAACCTGAGTGGAAGGTGTCTCCAAATAACAGTACGTGTCTGTGTCAACACAACACTTGTTGATGAATGCATACGAAGAATTGTTCCGCCCCTGCATGCAGGAACTACTGCATGGTCGCCGTGTCTGTGTCAACACAACACTTGTTGATGAATGCATACGAAGAATTGTTCCGCCCCTGCATGCAGGAACTACTGCATGGTCGCCGTGACTGTGTCAACACAACACTTGTTGATAAATGCACACGATGAATTGACCCACCCCTTCATGCATCCACCGCCGGTCGCCATGTCTGTGTCAACAAAACACTTGCTGATGAATGCATACGAAGAGTTGACCCACCCCTGCATGCATGCACCGCCGGTCGCCATGTCTGTGTCAACACAACACTTGTTGATGAATGCATACGAAGAGTTGACCCACCCCTGCATGCATGCACCGCCGGTCGCCATGTCTGTGTCAACACAACACTTGTTGATGAATGCATACGAAGAGTTGACCCACCCCTTCATGCATGCACCGCCGGTCGCCATGTCTGTGTCAACACAACACTTGTTGATGAATGCATACGAAGAGTTGACCCACCCCTTCATGCATGCACCGCCGGTTGCCATGTCTGTGTCAACACAACACTTGCTGATGAATGCATACGAAGAGTTGACCCACCCCT
>SDVV010033232.1:0-11323 GCA_016164225.1 Gammarus roeselii
TCTTAAAGAATTGTACTTGCAACCATTGCTTTGTACCTCAAATTTCGACAATATCTGTTGTGATCCCCTACTAACTGAATCATGTCGAAGACAGATAAACAAGCTTTATTCCCTTGCCAGAATGTATTTTAAATCCATAATTCGTGGTTATCGTTTAAAGTCTGGCCATCGTGAAGATCAGGATCAAGTAGTTTTGTACGAGTTCCATCATCTGGACGGTACACTAGATGATAAAACTCGTTCCAAACGATAACAGGCTACTATTAGTTGCCTTATCAACTTCATTTGATATATTTATTTATGTATCATATTGAATACATATTCCTATATATGTGCAAGGGCTTATCTGTTCAGCCTTGAACATCTCTAGACGAAGCATTAGCTAAACTTTCGACGAAGCACTAGCTAAACTCTGAACAAATCACGATGCAATTTTCGCCATTTTATGTGAAATTACGACGTCGTTTGTTGAACAAAATATGAAATAAGCACATTGAGCGTGGCTTAGTAACCATTTTTGTTTTTATTTGCCCTTTCATAGGGCAAGAAACCACTCAGGAATCTTCCTCCACCTATCGGTAAACGATTTAGTTCAGTTCGCACCCCAATGAGGTATATAAAATTAAACTTTCACCTAGGAATTAAAACTGCTCAGAAATCATTATCGTATCACTTATCGAAATGTCTTTTCATATCTGAACGGCTGCGCTGTGCAGTGAAGTGGTACCATTTTATGAAATACTTCCTAGTCTGCCCTTTTTCTAACGAAGGAGCAGAATCATCACGACGTGTTTTATGTTTTTACTGCAGCGTTTGAATTCAGTCCACTTGCAGAATCTTTGATCTTGTGAATGCCCACTAATTCGGAGAGGGAGAATTAAAAAAAAATAACACATTAAACAACGTAAACTTATTCATATTTCGATTATTTACCCGCCCATTCTGTTCACACCAAATTATTTGAAAAATATTAGCATGTTCAGTGCATTGAATCACGTGGAGTCATCTTGCATCTCATCAACCCCGTCAGTGGCGACCCATTAGCACATGGGGAAGTTTTAAAAGATAAACGCAATTCATACTCTCTGTTGGGGTGGGGAAATAAGCAATCGCGAGTAGGAAAATTGTGAAGACAGTGTCAGACACTACATGCACTGAGAGACTGCGCAGGCGTTGCATATGTATACTGAAGAACTACGCATGGCGGAATGCAGTGTCGTACGCCTTCACCATCCCGCAGCAGTGCCCCTGTCCCAAATACAAAGTTTCTTGCATTCTGTTCGAATCAAAGTTTTTCTAGTTACTTCATTCCTCACGTTAACAGCTCACTGTCTTCGGTAGATGTTTTTTTTTATTCTTTTATCCAGAGATTTCCTATCGCCTTCTTGGCATTCATTCTGGGGAGATTTTTTTCCCCCGATGAGTCGTTTTTCCCCCGAAGCTGCTTCTGTTCTGGGGGCTGCCATTGACGCTGGATACGCTACCTATTTTTTCTCCGCTAGCCTCCCAAAACCCTTATTTTTTATCCGGTTTGGGCCCTGGTGGGGTTGTCTACACCTTATTTGCGATAGCGTTTCTTTTGTTTGTAAATGGGAATCCTTCGTTTTTACTTCGTTCCCAAGAACAGATTCGAGCGGAAAAAGGGAAGTTCCATCGCACGCCGGTTTACTAATCTACCGTGAATACTCTAATCTGCCTCTTTTCCACACCCTATTATGCGTGTTATTGAAGGTTCTATCACCACTGAATAATTCCAGCTATCGTCCACAAATTCATCTATAGCAAATTTATCATAAATAATAGTTACGAAATAAAATACGTTAACATATGATTTTTTTGAATTGACGTTAATATGGTTTTAATTTGTAGAATCTGTACGACGGAACCCATTTCTCATCTATATCAGCGTACCCAATTTAATAATGAGCTGCTATATAAACGTAACTACATAAGCCGCAATATTCCGATTATGAGCGTCATGCGGCAGCTGTGTGGGGACCCTCGGTAATTGGTGGCTAGATTATGATGGTGTTTATTATCCCCTAGCGGGGCAGTGAGGCTCTCCAGCGATTGGGTAACACCGGTGCAGTGCTTCTGGGGTTAACCCGGAAAATTTTCATATGTGTTTAACTAGTTCAACATCTAACATAACTGTGGTCATTGAGTGGCTAAATAAATCATCGAAACCGTCACGATGTGTCATTACCCATGCAGTCAAATTCAGTGTGATAAACCTCCATGTCTCTCCTGTTTCCTTTATTCGCCTTGACCTCTCCTTCACAATCATCATCCTCCATCTCCTTCATTCATCTAAAATCTGCGTTTCCTTACATGGATTCATTCATTTTGGATTTATCAATCTCATGTCCCATGTGTTTCTCACTTAAGAATATTACTTTATTAGGTTATCACTAGCATATATTGCGAAGCGTGTTCTGCAACATGAAGTAGCTACAAACCGGCCACCGACAGGAGATGTGCTGTCACAAATTCATTTTTATTTCTCGTTTCGCTAATTCAAACACCGCATTTGAAAACTAAGATTGATGCGTTCGACCTAAGTATTGAAAACCCATTGCTAGACGATGCAAATAAATGATTTAATAATAATAATAATACCTTTGTAAATAGGTTTGATATTCTTATCATTTGATGTAACGAATTTATACCAGCACTAGAGACACTACTTGTTTGCGTCAAAAAATGGGAGTAGATAATGGCTGCAACAGATATTAGTAGTTAATGGGAGCAGCTAATGGCCGTAACAAACGGAGTAGCTAGTGTTAGTAGCTAAGGGAGTGGCTAGTGGCCGCAACATGTTTTCGCAACCACACATATCAGTCACGTTTTCCATTTGCCTCCGTGCCATTACCGTGCCTATACAAGTCACCGGAGGTAGAGGTAACGATTCTCCTTAAGCTATGGACTCTGACACAATCATAAATTCTACTCCTTTATAAATTGCATCGAACAAGGAGGGGTGCAACACCGACTCACAATACGGCGGGTTCGTTTTCTACCACCGTTTTCTTTGGTGTCCGAGAACAATTGTGCAGAGCGGGTAGCCTCAACGATCCGGCATCGTCAAGGGGGGACTGACATAAACCTTGTGACTTACGCCTGGACAGAATCCTGTTCGAAACAGCGGGAAGGGGTTCCGCTGACAGGTCCACGTGATTGACGAACCCCTCTCAAGGAGCCTCTGCGGGGAATGGATCTTGAACACGACGGTGTCGAGTTTGGACCCGAGCTTGGGGTAGAGGATGTATGGGGGGAGCCCTAGCATAACCATCGGACGAAGCGTCCTCTGGCACGCGAGACCAACGCCATGATCTGCAGACTGGAGGGGATGACACCGAGGCTGCTTGGGACCCTCTGATGATCGTTCCGATTGATTAGGCGCCCATTGCAGGAGACTGTCAGGGTACAAATAGCAATGGGAATGTGCGTGTTCCAGATATTGATTCCATTATTTGCAAACACACAAAAAAAATGGAAATCCCCAGAACTACCAAAAAATTAAAAAACAGCATATGATCTGCGCGATTTTGGCTTCTTTATTCTGTTGCAATCGTTACTTATCAACCAGATTTTATTTAATCCTTAATCGAGGTTCAATGATAAAGGACGCTATGCTCAATGACCATGGGTATCGTCACGACAGGGCAACTGCCACCATCCAAAGAAACCCTCAGCAGTACGCCCGGGCGCTCAAGAAAGCTCGTGGTAGCCGGGCGCAATCCTCTTTATTGAGCTTGTGTGAATGATGGCTGAAATGGGAAAGAATTCCTGACAATGGCCTACCTTGTGCTGATCCTGCATGCAGCTGGCGACCGAAACTGGAAGTGTTTCGAAAGAATTGCGTTTACTCTATGGTCTAGCCAACTGGTCACCATTAACATCCTGGCTGAATGTAACATCGGGTTGCATGAAACGATCACCGAACCAAAGTACTTTAAATTGGTCGGCTGATACTCACGGAACATTTTCTGCTTTAATATTCCTCCTCTACTCTATGAGGAAAAAAATAGTTATGAAATTATAACTTTATATTTTTCATTTAGTTCCTGCTACAAGCACCTAGGACATATTTTATTCAAGACATAGATAACTCTATAATACTGAACAGTAACTTAGGGTGAGAGCTGAAATATCACTATAAAATGTGTATCAAACATATCCTATATAAGACGTTTCTTAGAATGTGTTAGAGAGACTATCACTTATTTACATAAGCCATCATAACTTCTATTATTAAACCTCCATTTATGTTTTAGGATAACTCTCTTTTCCTGCCTATTTATAATACAAGTAATGAGACAGTAGACGTCTGTCTAAACTATCTAACGGTAGTCTTAATCAAATTAGGATGTCCACAACTTATAATCACGTAAGTTTATCGTGAAACAATTATGTCGTGTATAAGTATATAAAAGTTACAGACGCATGTGTCACTGAATTCTTTCGAGAAGTAGACAAAATATGCGCGCAAACAAAGCAAATAGAGCATTTGTGTAGCCATGAATAAGTCGATCAGATGAAAAGGGATGCAATTTCAACGAGCGGTAACCTCAACGATTAATTACTTGTATAGAGACCTCCCTGCTACAGAGGTAGAAGATATACAACAAAGTCAAAATTTCAGAAGAAGATTCCAGTATCTATACTAAATTCCTAAAATTTAGGATACGGACACCGCCGCATAAGTGTCATGCCATGTCATGTCATTCTGCAACAGCAGACAATTGTTCGATAATGATGTCGGGCTATGCATACGTCGCTACAATTCTGTCCCGAATTTGTTGTTGCAATGTGTATTGGAGCCCAGAGGGCAGTCCTGTAATATCGTAGAGAGGATAGTGTTCGAGACTAATGATCCATCATTAATTCTCTATGGTCTCATGGAAACGATTCTGTGTCTTGTCAATCATTTTCTGGAGGCTGCTTTGTTTACCAAATTATTTTAATTATATTTCTTGACCATCTCTGTATACCAATAATTAATTAAACAAGTTTTATTCCTTATTTCTACTAGATTCATGACTGCATTGGAATCCAATATGGAAACGATATCTACAAAACGTTATCAGGCTATTCCATAATGGAAGACAAAATAACGCTTTATGAAGGAACACTTCAACATTTGATTTTATTTCTTGACTGCCTGACGCCATCGAATAAACTGGGTAAATCCTCCCATCGCCGTTGCAAGGCCGACTGAACAAAATTAGACGTACTCATTTCCTGTGCCGTCCAGGAGCATCTATTCGTCCAAAGACCACATCGAGCATCATCTAGTCCTCATTTACTGTCGTCGTGTTACGGCTACCTAAACTGCTGTGTAAAGTGCGCTAACTACACAGGCAAATCAATGGGAGTCGTACAGATACAGGTCTGTAGTAAACAGACATCAACCCCGCTGTCACGGTCAAGTAAATTACAGGATCAAACAAATCTCCAACTGCTCTCTATTGTGACTAATCCAGACTGGCTGAGATGTCTGAAGGTGTCTTCTATGAGCGACCTTGGCAGCGTGGTCAGGAGGATTCCCCACCCAATAAAAATCCCTATAATAAGAAAAATATATATTTTATCAACTTGTTGTTTTCCAGAAAGATTGAACAGCCCGGATGAAATTGTCTGTGTTTGATTTGAACTCTACTGGTACGGATATTCTTAGCTATAATAATAATAATAATTATTATTATCATTTAATATGCTTCGATTTGATTGAATTCGTGATAAAAAATAGCAGCGATGTTAATTGTTTGCTTTTGGTAGACGTTGATTGCAGGAGTGATGGTGTATTGGAAACAGCGGCTTCAAGACCGACCTACTGCTACATTTAGCCTTCTTCGGCACTTGTTAAACTGCATTTGCCTAACGTAATACATACAAATATCGTGAGATTATTCATTTCTCGTAATTGCTTCCACCACACATAGCACCATTTGGATTTATTAACAAGGCAAAACGCTCGGTGGAAAACTAAGTAGTACCGGCTCTTAAGGTTATAATTATAATAATAATAGTCTCTATTCTAGCACTCGATAGTCCAATAATGATAACATAGCCAGTGTTCTGAGAGATGAAAAGTATGCTAGGGAATTGCCGGGGCGAAACCTTCAAACTTCCTGAGCCAGTTGATTTGAGTCAGAATTGGTTCAATGTTCTGAACCTCTCAAGGAGGTAGCCGGCTGCCCTAACGCCCCCACGTGTACGTGCCGCACACTTGTTCATACTCTATACATCTTGAGCAGCCCACTGCTGGCAGGGTCCCGTCTGGGCCCGTCGGAGGAGCTTCATTGTGTCTGACTACAATAGCGAGATAAATTTAGCTCATCTTATAATTCTGTACTCTGTCCTGTCCAAGGTGGGTCACCGATACACAATGCTACGTCCATTCAACAAGTGTCTATTTGAAGTATCACCACCAGTAGGGGGCGCGTGGTGTCGCCGCGTCACATGATATCCAAGCGTGAAGGCTCAACAGTCAGAAATTGACGGCGTGTCATGGTTTGTCGATCATGGGAAAACAATAACAGAGCGGTTATTTCTGTTGGTGGTTCGTGTTGAACTTGGGCTTCATCTTCCTGCTTGAAAGAAAATCATTAGATAAATGATTTCCGTACTGATTTTCAATCATTACGATGTTCCTAATTTGAAAAATAAATATTTTCTTGGCTCTTCATAAGCATTGCTTGAGGAGTAAACATGCACTAGTTTAGTCATTGAATCAATGAATAGTATGACGATGAATCCGCTGGAAAAAATTCCAGATCATATTCACAGAAAATAAAAACGAATTGTAAACATATATCGGTCTGGGATTTAGTGAGTTCACTATTTTCTCTAATGATCCCTTCCTGCAGGCCGTATGTAATAATGAAGGATACAAACTATCCTCATCATAATGAAAATGGGAAAGAATACTGTTTGTGATGGAAGATCCCAACATCAATATAAATAACGTTCAAATCCTATCTGCCTTCCCACACTGAGAACCAGTTGCATGTACGTGGGTACAGAGATGTCATATGGCGGGCGACAGTGCACGTGTTGGCTAATAGGTGGAGGCAGACATATTTAGCTCACTACTTTATATGACCAGTGTGATGTGTCTTTATGTATGTACTCACGCTGGAAGGTATCTATGAGCATGTAGGATCACGCTTGTCAATAACTCATGTTCTGTTGCCGTGTAAGTCACTCCTACTGTCATTACGAGTGTTCATTGGGCGCGGTAATTAAACGTGTTGGTAGAAACATCAAATCAACCTTGTTTCTATAAAATATTATTTTACCGTCCTGTGCATCAGTAAACAATATTATTATTACTATTACTATTATTATTACTAATATTCCAGACGCGTACTCGGGATTTTTCGAATAAGAGGAGATTCGCCCAGAACTTACTGGCATCTTGAAACTGCCGGTCTCATCCCAACAATACGGCTCGGTGGAAACTGACCAACAGAATAGGAACTACCATACTATTTTCGTGTCGAGGATCAATCGTCGTCCTGCACAATCAAACTGGCTACTGCTAAAACAGGACTAGAATAGACCCAGAGACGTTTTTCATTCATCTATGAAGCTGCTAGAACCTCCAGTCCTTTTAGTGGGAATTTCTACTGCATTTTAGACTTTTTAAGTCGCACCAGTGCCCATTCAAGTCCGCCTCCCTCTAAAGAAAATAAATATGATGATAGATATGCCTGACAATAGAACACGTACACAACAGAAGTCTTTGCTAAGCGACACGCACAAAAGATGTCACAAACCCTAAGCGAAAGCAACCATATAAATCGGAAGCCCAAAGCGCCCCGGACGTACATTCAAAGCAATCATTGTCGAGCGGGAAATGTTCGCTAAAACGACAAGTAAATATATCACTGGCGTGCAGGACAGGGCTTGATAAAATTAATACCCGCGTGTAGGTGGGTGCGATACCATACATAAGATACGGGGCCTCACTGTCCTTAATGGCAAACATAATATATGGTGTCAATGTCCTTAACGCACGGCTACAAGGCCAGATGCTATGACTCCCGGACTTCTGGCTTGGATTTGGTGGACTAAATTTCTCTTTAACGTCAGGGTTCTCGCTTGGTTGTGTGGGTTTTGGTTACAAAAAGTGGGCACATGCGTTCACCTCGGATTGTTTATTGCTGGCATAGACGGCACGTGAACGCGAAGCCCTATTTATTGATCACATTAACGGCGAGTGGACACGTGGGGTGGTTTAATGTTCTCATTGACGGCATGTGGACCCACAACGCGGTTTATTATTCACATTGACGACATGTGGACACGTTGGGCTGTTCAATGTTCTCATTGACGGCATGTGGACCTGCAACGCTGTTTATTATTAACATTAATAGTCTGCAGCCATGTTTTGCTGTTTAATTCTCAACTTGGCCACATGTCATGTCAACATGTCGGTATGTGGACAACATTGACGGCATATGGACCCGCAGCGCTGTTTATTATTCACATTAACAACATTTATAGGAACGTTGGACTGTTTAATTTTCTCATAGACGGAATGTGGACCCGCAGCGCTCATTTTATTATTCTCATTAACGATATGTGGACAAGTTGGGCTGTTTAATATTGTCATTGACGATATGAGGACGCGGTGCCTTGTTTATTATTCACGTTGAAGCTATGTGGAGACGCTGGGTTGTTTATTGTCGACATTATCGTCATATGGACACTTTACGCTATTGGTTGTTTACATTAACAACATAGGAACACGTTGCAGCGTTTATCATTCATATTAACGTCATGTGGACACATCACGATATTGGTTGTTTACATTAACAACATGAGAACACGTTGCATCGTTTATGATTCACATTAACGTCATGTGGACACGTTACGTTATTGGTTGTTTACATTAACAACATGGGAACACGTTGCATCGTTTATCATTCACATTAACGTCATGTGGACACATTACGTCATTGGTTGTTTACATTAACAACATGGGAACAAGTTGCATCGTTTGTCATTCACATTAACGTCATGTGGACACGTTACGTTATGGGTTTTTACATTAACAACACGGGAACACATTGCATTGTTTGTCATTCACATTAACGTCATGTGGACACTTAACGTTATTGGTTATTTACATTAACAACATGGAAACATGTTACATTGTTTATCATTCACATTTACGTCATGTGGAAACTTTATGTTATTTTTTGTTCACATTAACGACATGGGAACACGTTGCATCGTTTATCATTCACATTAACGCCATGTGGACACTTTACGTTATTAGTTGTTTACATTAACAACATGAGAACAAGTTGCATCGTTTGTCATTCACATTAACGTCATGTGGATACTTAACGTTAGAGACGGTTCACATTAACAACATGGAAAAACGGTGCATCGTTTATCATTCCCATTAACGTCATATGAACACGTTACGTTATTGATTTATTACATTAACAACATGGGAACACGTTGCATCGTTTATCATTCACATTAACGTCATGTGGACACGTTACGTTATTGGTTGTTTATATTAACAACATGGTAACATGTTGCATCGTTTATCATCCACATTAACGTCATGTGGACACGTTACGTTATTGGTTGTTTACATTAACAACATGGGAACAAGTTGCATCGTTTGTCATTCACATTAACGTCATGTGGACACATTACGTTATTGGTTGTTTACATTAACAACATGGGGAAAAGTTGTATCGTTTATCATTCACATTAACGTCATGTGGACACTACGTTATTGGTTGTTTACATTAACAACATGAGAACACGTTGCATCGTTTATCATTCACATTAACGTCATGTGGACACATCACGTTATTGGTTGTTTACATTAACAACATGAGAACACGTTGCATCGTTTATCATTCACATTAACGTCATGTGGACACGTTACGTTATTGGTTGTTTGCATTAACAACATGGGAACATGTTGCATCGTTTATCCTTCACATTAACGTCATGTGGACACTTTACGTTATTGGTTGTTTACAATAACGACATGGAAACACGTTGCATCGTTTATCATTCACATTAACGTCATGTGGACACATTACGTCATTGGTTGTTTACATTAACAACATGGGAACAAGTTGCATCGTTTGTCATTCACATTAACGTCATGTGGACACGTTACGTTATGGGTTTTTACAGTAACAACACGGGAACACATTGCATTGTTTGTCATTCACATTAACGTCATGTGGACACTTAACGTTATTGGTTATTTACATTAATAACATGGAAACATGTTACATTGTTTATCATTCACATTTACGTCATGTGGACACTTTATGTTATTTTTTGTTCACATTAACGACATGGGAACACGTTGCATCGTTTATCATTCACATTAACGCCATGTGGACACTTTACGTTATTAGTTGTTTACATTAACAACATGAGAACAAGTTGCATCGTTTGTCATTCACATTAACGTCATGTGGATACTTAACGTTAGAGACGGTTCACATTAACAACATGGAAAAACGGTGCATCGTTTATCATTCCCATTAACGTCATATGAACACGTTACGTTATTGATTTTTTACATTAACAACATGGGAACACGTTGCATCGTTTATCATTCACATTAACGTCATGTGGACACGTCACGTTATTGGTTGTTTATATTAACAACATGGTAACATGTTGCATCGTTTAGCATTCACATTAAAGTCATGTGGATACGTTACGTTAATGGTTGTTTACATTTACAACATGGGAACACGTTGCATCGTTTATCATCCACATTAACGTCATGTGGACACGTTACGTCATTGGTTGTTTACATTAACAACATGGGAACAAGTTGCATCGTTTGTCATTCACATTAACGTCATGTGGACACATCACGTTATTGGTTGTTTACATTAACAACATGGGAAAAAGTTGTATCGTTTATCATTCACATCAATGTCATGTGGACACTACGTTATTGGTTGTTTACATTAACAACATGGGAACATGTTGCATCATTTTTCATTCACATAAACGTCATGTGGACACATATCGCTGTCTTTTGTTTACATTATAACGGAATATGAACACCCTGGACTGTTTTTTTACACATTGATGACATGGACACACGATGCACTGTTTTTTACATTACCGGCATGTGGCCACGCATCGCTGCTTCGTGTTTACAGTTAGTGAGTTTGTACACGCTAGATTGTTTATTGTTCACATTACCGACCTGTGGCCACATTATATTGTTTATTGTTTACAAGTCGGCATGTGGAATCAAGACATGTTGGAAAGGTAAAATTTCACATTAGCAGAGTTTTATATATATATA
>SDVV010033233.1:0-11323 GCA_016164225.1 Gammarus roeselii
ATATATTTATTTTTTAAGATATTTACAGCATATTAGGTAATTTTACAAAATGAAACTTGAAGATGAGCATGTGCTTGCGTCATTTACCCGAGTGTACTCGCCAAAGACGGCTTCCCTGACTTGCGTCTCTTCCATGTTAAATCCATTTGTACATCGATATCATCATCACCCAAGACACATCGCTTCCTCTATTTAGTGACGGTAGGTTCAACATCAATGAATTTTTTGGGAATATCCGGATGCCCATAGGCAAGATTTGTGCACGAGTCGATACATTAGCGTTGTTTTCAAACTTACTGAGGCAATTTTTAATAGTGCGTACAGTTTGAAGTAGGCATGCCTGTGCGCGAGAGTTGTGTATGGTCACAAAGTGTGCGTTTGTTTTCTGGTTATATATGTATCTGTATTGTTCATGTCTCATTTTAGCTTGTGGCTGGTGATTGACACCATCTGCAGCTAATTTTGTGGCGTCGGACTCGAGCAACATGCTGTAACACTTTGGCTGCAAGCAAATGATTTGACTCGGGTAGTCAAGGGCAATTTCGCTTTTCAGTAGTTCCAGCTGTCCTTTTATTGATTCATCATACATGGAATGATTTTTCGTGTAGTTAGAGAAGTTCATGTATTCAGCCAGAGAAGCTTGTCGCATTCCCGCCTCAATGTCAGCCACACCTCTGAACTGGAGCAGCAACAAGTCTGTGTCCGAGTATATGAGCAATACGTTGTCACCGTAGCATGGTTTCAATGTGTCATAAAAGAAGCTGCAGACTTTGCTTTAGCTTTTCAAGCACTTAGAATCAAACTTGGAGTGGGGTTGGCAGCGTGTTTTCAGAACTCGTTGGGTGTGCACACGACCTTTGCCTCTAGACTTCTGCAGAGAGGGTTGGGCGAAAGCTTGCCGTGGATACTATTTGAGAGCAGTTTGTACAGGGAATTTTCAAAAACGTTAGAAGACTCCTGACGTTTTTGATCATTTTAATGAACGACTTGAAGACTGGTTCCTGTTTTATGCGAGTAATTCGATGATCCTTGGTAACTTCCAGTCCTTGTTTGAGGAGTACTCGCAATAAATTCAGGGTCACGAGGTAGACCGTTTGGGGCAGATGACTAGCAGCGAGCCTACGATCAGTTCGTTTTCGGTTTTATGAGATGTTCCGAGCCTGCCATGAGATTTTTTGTGGAGGACAAAACATCGTCTAATCTGATTTCTTTGTGATGTAGCAGTAGTGGCGGCTCGTCTGTTTTTCGTGCAGCTTTGTCGCTGACTTGGGCATCGAAACAGTCAATGTACGTGTACTCGCCGGAACGGCCCACGTTTACCAAGTTCAATGCTTGAATTTCTTCGGGTGTGAGATCGAGGATTTCGCTAATGATACGAGGCTCACTCAAGTATCCACCATAAAGACTGTTAAAGTCCCATATTGCTGCTAAAAATGCAGGTAGTTTAGGGTCATAGTCCTTGCATCGGGGATTGTTTATCTTGGTACGACCTTTCGTCAACTTCACAAATCCACCCCGTGTATTTTTGACAATCAAATGGAGTAGACATCTTTGACCAGCTACAGTTTCATTTTCTTATCGTAAAGGACGGCTTACATTGCAAAGCCTGGGGCGCTCACTGAATAGACGGGATTCAGGGTGTGGTAGCGTGTCATGGTCTCCGTCAACTTTTGGAAGACATCGGCCAGTAGCAACGTGTCGATGAGCAGGTAAATGATCATGCAGTCACGCAAAGTCTTGCAGTTGACAGCCTGTAACATTTCAATCACTTCAGCATAATCAGAGTTCGATATTCCTTTGCCTCGAAGTTGACTGTTAAAGGCTTGTTGCGATAGGATGTCAGTTTGGTCCAAAACAGAATACGATGCGATGGCCTCGTAGCAGAAATGTCCTTTTCGAGTAGCGAGGTCTAGGACCTTGTCACTGTAGCAGAGACTTGTGAGATGGGATTTCAGGAGAGGCATGTCATGGCTACTATCTCAAGACTTTTGGCAAGACTGTCTAAACTTGAGTTGAGGAACGAGTACGAGTCGATGAACTTGACACCGTACTTGCTCGTGTCACCGTTCAAGGGGACATAGATGCTGAACATTTTGTCTGACTGTTCTTTGGAGAAGTTAGTTATTATTATTATTATTGTTGTTATTAAAAATATCAGATGATTTATTCCCATCGTCTGACAGTGGGTTTTCATGTTTTTAGGAAATAAATAAATTCTTAAACATATGACATGAAACTCCATTATCAACTTCGTTATTTCAATTAACAAAAACGAGAGTTCAATTTGAATTCATCACAGCTCATCTCTAGGGGCCGCCGGTTCGGATTAAATGGAGCGAAATATTATTTACAACAGTATCATCAGTTCACATACAGAAAAGTATATTTTTGACGAAATAATTTCGACTTCATAGAGTTGGGAAAACCATTGACACGCGGGGTGGAAAAATAAGAAATACTTGGGGTGGATCAATAACAAAATACATTAGTGTAGAAAACAACAAGTACATGGATTGGGAAATCACGCATGCATGGGGTTAAAGTCCCGAGAACACGGGGTTGGAACCTCAAAATGTGCTAACAAATTGTAATGAGTAGTCTACACTATTGTACGATGACAAAGATGTGGATGGATGAAATGAAGTATACAAAAAATATGAATACAATATAGGGTTGGGAAATCGAAAAGCTCCAACATATTGTAAAGATGGGTCTAAACCATTGTATTATAAATGAAGGGGTGGATAGGCGACATAAGTTATAAGGAGAAAGTTATAAATAAAATACATACCAAACAACTGAGTATACAATATACACACTTCATGACCGCTAGGAAATGATTAATTGATTCACAATTAGAATAATACAATGCGGAAGTACACACAAGTCAGACGAATATACTTCTGTTATAGAAGACAACGCAAAATATCAGCTCATAAGGCAATGATTGTATCATCAAAAACGGTACGGTAATTGTTAAAAATGCTTCGATTTTTTTTATAAAATCGAGTTAACCTTTGTCAAAGTTAGGAGCTGTCTATCGTTCCTCGAAAAGACTGAGTTCGTATTTAATGATACTAAAACAACTGGAACATTTAAAACACAGAAATAGACAAAACGCTAGTTAACACTTACTGTACGGTAAATGGCAAAGACAATTGTGATCGGCAGCCATATAGAAAGCATATGTATCGTCGGAGTAGGATCGATCAGATGGTGTCTCAATGTTGAGAGTTATGGTGGTGGTGTTTTCGGACATGCTCACAAACAGAATGGATTTCCTGGTTACTGGTTTTATGCATTTAGGTTGTGTTTGTGGGCAAAGTTACCGTTTTGAATTGGTCAGTCAATAGATGTTCGTTAAGCCTATTCTTGAAGGTCGTGTTAAATAAAAGATTTTTGAGGCTTGTGGGGAGGTTGTTCCAGGATTTTGGTCCAGTGATCAAAAAAAAGCTCGACAGGCAGTTTCTGTTTTCCTGTGTTCAGCGTGCAGAGTAACATTATTTCTTGTGAATTTTGGCACAAGAATGTCTGTCTGCCGGGAAAATGTCTGTCTAGAAGATCTTCATGAATTCTGATCGACTCATGGAGTGACAGTTTGTTGTCGATATTGAGCCACTGTAATTTTTCGAGAAGAGAGCTTACGTGGTCTCGTTTTCTGTGGTTACCATCGCATGTTATTCATGCCGCCATGTTTATACAACGTTGCATTTTCTCTCCTTGAGTTTTGGTGTATTTCCTCCAAATTGAAAGACAGTAGTTAGCGTGAGAGAATACTGAAGCGTGAAATCCAATTTTTTTTGTTGCGGAGTTCAGGAACAAAAGTGTTCTATTCAACTTGGAACACAATGAAGTTACGTGGTGTTTGAAGTAAAGATAGGGATCAAACCATACTCCCAGACTTATAACTTTAACTTCAATAGGAATGTCAAATTTGTCTATCCTGATAGATAAATTAATTGGGAATGCTTTTCTTTTCGAGTTCGAGCCGAACAAGATGCATTATGTTTTTTCAGAGTTGAGCTTAAGTTCATGTTTATCAAACCAAGATTTCAGATTAGTTACGGCTGTCTCAGCGTTGTCTTGCAGCGCATCTGACAGTTTTCTTCAAAGCAATATATGAACATCATCGGCGTACATTATTATTTTTTGCTGGATGTTTTGGTATTTTACTGTCGATGTCATTTACAAAAAAACAGAAACAACAAAGGGCTATGTATCGAACCTTGAGGGACCCCAAAGGCAACTGTGGTCGAATTTGACATAGTTGCGTATCGAGTTTATTACCTGATTGTTGCCGATTCATCAAATAACTTTCGAACCAAGTAGGGTCTTTTCCGATGTTGCGGAGCTTGCCAAAAAGAATTGTATGGCTTACACTGTCGAATGCTTTTGATAAGTCTAGCAATACCAGCAGAGATATCTGCCCCTCATCAAAGTTTTTGTACAGATCTTCAGTGATGCTCATAGGTGTTTCTTCTGTTTACAATTTTAGCCGATTAGTATTCTGGCAGTCATTGAGAAGCTTGTTTTATTCGAGATAATCAATCAATTGGATAGATATTACCTTTTCTAGAATCTTGGATAGGACAGGCAGAATACTGATTGGTCTGAAGTTGGATGGTTCATTCCTGTCCCAAGATTTATGAATTACTTTTATGATTGCATGCTTCCAGAACTCTGGAAAAGTTCCACTTGCTATGGAAGTGTTAATAAATGTGCTGATATAAGGCAAGGTAACTATAAGGCTGTCTTTCAGATATTGTATCCCTATACCATCTATTTCTGAATAATTTTTGTTCCACAAGGCAAATACAGCTCGTTTTTCTTCGTGCTGCAATACTTGCTATGGTTTCCATTTGACGTTTGTTTCTTGGTTGATGTCTCCATCGAAAGCTTTTGGATTCCATGAATCTGTTGCGTCGCTCTGTAATACTTGATGAGCTTCCTGGGTTACTTCTTCAAAACCTTGTTTCCCAACTCCAGCGAAGTTATTGTTAAACTTCTCTGAAGTTGTTTGAGTATTCAGATATGTAGGCGAGGTGATTTTTTTTTTGTAGAAACAATTCATTTTCAGTGCATTTCACGTTTCTTTTTTATTGTTTTTTTGCACTGTTTTAGTTCCTCATGATGGTATTTAATTTTTGCTCTCCTGACTTCTCGTTTGACCCTTCTATTTTGAATTCGTAATAATTCTATCCAAGTGATGCTTTGTTTTGCTCATCGTTTGAGATATTTTTAAGTGCAATTTCATTTCGTAGTTATTCTGTTATCTTTTTAACCATCAGGCTTTTCTTTGTTTTAGTTCCCGTTGGCGCCACAGCGTTCAGACATGTGAGAAGATAGTCTGTGAGTAATTGGGCTTGCTCTGTGACGTTATTTGTGCTATGTATCGGTTTTATCATATCGACGTTTACCACTAGTTATGGTTTGAAATTTTCCGCGGTGTTATTTCTATTTGTACGACAGGTTATTTTGAAGACTTGTTTCTTCTATTTTTTGATGTTACTAGTGCAGTTTATTTATGGTTGTCCGAGAAAGAATTGGACTCCACGTCTGTGGTGACATTGGAAGACGGATTGTTACCTATAAGCAGATGCAATACAGTTTGGGATTCGGGTGTAATTCTTGTTACGCTTTTTATGAGCTGATGCAGCCCGAGTCGATCTAAAAACGACTTCATATTGATGGATTTCATTTTCAATTGATCATCATTGAAATCTCCAGAATGTACAGCGTCTTTCCTAAGTGGATAGCTTCTCAAAATCTTTCTTCGATGTATTGAATAGACTGTACACGTGCTTTGGGTGGTCTGTAAAGAGAACCATCATCAAACGCTTTTTTTTCGTACCTGTATGTTCAGCTAGAGGTCATCAACTTCATTGCTGTCGTTAAGCATTACTTGAAAAAATATATATTCTTTTCGCACATGAATTATGGTTCCACCTCCTTTCCTTCATCCTATCTTTTCTATAAACATTGAAGCCGTCAATCTCGATGAAGGAAGTGGTAATGTCAGATCCCAGCCAGGATTCAGCCAGACATAGAATGTCAATTGAGTCCTACTTCATCATCATTTTGAAGTGATCCATCTTTGTTCCTAAGCTTCTTACGTTCATATGTTTACTCACGATATTATTTAGGTTCTGATGGGTATTTACAGACATGGTTGCTGTGGGGTAGTTGCTGCTCCCAACTTGAACAGTTTGTGCCTCTAGTCATTTGTTTCTACTTACACGACAGTTGGTGTCACCTTGGTATGGTTGCAGAGGCGTCTCTTCATCGAATACATATGTATCATTGTCGTATTGCAGAGGAGAATGCCTATTGTACCACTGCACATTGTTTCCACATCCTTGTTTTGCTTCACTGCAATATTTTGTTGTTCGCAATGCGGCTTTAGAGGGTGGGTTGGTGCAAGACTACCATAGTGGTCCTCTTTCTTGGCTACAAATATTGAGTATTGAGCAGCTTCATCACTTATAAGGTTTTTTGGCTTAATTACAGTTTAAGTTACGATGTCCGGGATGGTTTTATCTAAGATTGTGATTTGTATTTTGAGTGCGTTGCTAAGAATTGCGGGGACCATATCGCCAAAACTGCTCTTTGTACTCTTTGTTTTCAAAATACTTTTCTATCTCGGAGAGGAATCTATCATCTTTTCTATACTCAGTGAAGGCTTCGTAGTCTTCTTTGTAATCGAAGGATTCCTCCATTGATTTTGTTTTCGTCCACGCTAAGATATTTTCATCGTTACGTCCTGTTTGTTTTATCGGGGATCCTTTCACCGTGTGAGTCATATAATGTCCGTCTGCTAGTGTTGATTGTAATTTTAATCTTAAATCATTGAGAATGGCGTCCATGTTGGTGTTCCTGAGGAGTTGTTGCAAGTTTTTCGTCACCTGCATTGACATTCGTTTATCCGGTTTATTGTTTCATGTGTCAGCAACACCTCCCTCATTTAGATTTTTAATATGATCTTCAGCAACACTCTTACTGATAATATCCAAGAATCTGGTCGCTAATTCGCGAGTGGCATTGTTTGTATGCTTGGGATATCCTTGCTTTCGGTTCTGTTCTTTGTTGTTGAGGGAAGGTTGGAGCAGGGGAGACCGAACAGAACCAAGGGAAATAAATTTAGATCGATGATTGAAGGACAGCATGGCTGAGGATGGCTGAACCGTCCTAGAGGAAGGAATGGGTGAAGGGGAGTTATATATGGGAGGGATTAGCGGGATAGGTAGAGTTGGAATTTGGGCTGAGGTTAAAGAATGTTGGCGATGGTGGGAGCTAGAGGAAAGAACGGATGGAGGATGATAATATATGGGAGGGATTAACGGGATTGGTAATGTTGGATTTTGGGTTGAGGGTAGGGAGTGGTAACGAAAGTGGGAGCTCGATGAAAGAATAGGTGGAGGGGGTAGGGATTAACGGAATAGTAGAGTCGGAGTTTGGGCTGAGGTAAGGGAATATATGCGAAAGGGGGAGGATTGTGGCTGTGCTGCATGCATAGTTAGACGATTTTGTGTGAGTACTGTTGAGTGGAGGAGAAGAAATGAGGAGGCGCTGAGGAGACGTTATTGCTGCGACCGAGTAGAAAAGGCATTGCATGGGAGCTAATAGTGTGGAATGATAAGGAGTCACTGATTGGTGATTTTTATTTTGAATTTTAGTTGGGGGGTGACGAAAGGGCGCTAGGATGTGAGCTGTCTTCGAGTAGATGTCCTTTGCTGACGTGTGATGGGGTGATGATACGAGATGATGGCCATATGATGTAGAGGAGTGGAGGAAGGGAGAACCAGAGTAATGATTGCTTGCTTCTGACATTGTTATAGTATATGGATGACAAAACCTCAACCCTCTGAGGAACGTAACCAATCCCATCAATATGAATCTCATGTCATAAGCTGATGCATTGTGAGCAATACAGGGCATGTGCCTGAGTTTTTCTGTGATTCTGAGGTTACAATTAGAACATAGAGCGGCAATAAATCCTTTGACGACTTGCACCTCTGATTTGCCCCTTCTTTCCTATAATTTTCCTATTCATGACGATGACTTCGTTTCACACGTTACTGGTGGATTTATGTTATTACAAAATTATTTATTTTTTGCACAGATTACAGAGCCCCGTTATCCCATCACTTTCGAACAAACGGTGTCTCCAGCTATGCCCCATTCTTCCACAACAGAACCACAAACTTATCTGTGCAAGATCTGATCGGACTCATGATTTATATCCTACCAATCTGTATCACATCTAGCTCATTCACCCCCCCAATATAGGTTTATGGCAATGTTTAAATTCGTGGTGAGCTACTTATTGAGCTTCGTTTCCTACCTTGAAACATATTCTTCTACCGATTTTGACAATTTGATGGTACCTCAGAATGCCATCTATCTGGATCATATCAATTTTGAGATTTGCTTTATTTACCTTGAACTTTATTACATACGACTGTAACGCGTCGACAATAGTTACCTAAAGCCGACTTCCTTTTTCCTCTATCCATATATGAATGATATCTCCCACTCTTTTGATTCTTGTTTTACCCATTCTGAGAGAACTGGTATTTACAACACTTGTCAATATTTGTTCGATCCGTCTCATATCATCTTCAGAGATTTTTTCTTCCGAGGCACGTAAACTATTTTTTGTCACGTAAACATTCATTGCTGTTTATTTGAAGTCGAGCACTCATGCTCAACTTACACACAACTCGACACTGATTCCAATCTCGGTATGCAGCTAGCTGATATAAGTTGATTACATGTTGTTTTTCGCAAAACATTAGGCCTAACATTGCTCGCCTAGGTCCTCAACTGTGCATGTATGTATGTGTATAGGGTGATGTGTACGTATGTGCATGTGTATATTCAAGCGTATGTACGTGTTACATGATTAACAAAAAAAAAGTAACAAAAATTTAAAATTCGAAATTTCGATAACATTTCAAAATTTCGAGGGGTAACACCCTACTTAAGTAGCCAAGTAATCACTTCAATAGACCGACTTGGCTCTGTTAACCCTCGAATATTTGAAATTATATTGAAATTTAAATTTTTGCTATTCGTTGTTTTAACTCATGTAACACATACATACGCTTTAACATACACATGCGCATGCGAACACAGCCCCTATACACATACATACATACACAGTTGATGAGCTAGGCGAGCAATGGTAGGCCTAATATTTTGCGTAAAACAATATGTAATCAATTTATATTAGCTAGCTGCATACCGAGATTGGAATCAGTGTCACGTTGAGTGTAAGTGGAGCAAGACGGCACGTCTTCAAATAAACAACAATGTGAATGTTTACGTGGCAAAAAATTGTCCAAGTGTTCTGGAAGAAGAAATCTCCGTAAATGATATGAGTCGGATCGAACAAATCATTGACTAGTGTTGAGAAAGCCAGTACCTCAAACTAGGTGTAACAAGAAAAAAAAGAGTGGGAGATATCATTCATATATGGATGGAGGTAAAAGGAAGTCGGTTTTGAGTTACAAATGTCGACGCGTTACAGTCGTATGTAACAAGGTTCAAGAGAAATACGCAAGCAAATCTCGAAATTGATATCATCATCATGCGTGTAATAAAGCTGAGGTAGTGGAAAACAAATTGTACCTCAAAACAAAAGATAATCTGGATTCTATGCACTAATTTCTCAATGATGAAGATCAAATTGAATTTAATTTTGAGAAGTATCGAATAATTAGGGTTCAAGAAGAAGAAGCAAAACATCTGTGGACTCACGGGAACGGAACAGCTTTCGGTATTCGCATCAAAGATTTGATGGAGTATATGAAGGATTTTGAGAGGAAACTGAAGTATAGTGATGATGGGTATGGTTGGATGTACAAAACATGCTGTTTCAAATCAAAAAACGAGGTAGATGGCATCGATGATGCTAGCAAGGTCTTTAAATAATGCCAATAAAAATAATAATAAACCATGAAAATCGTTTATTAAAAGTTCATATTAACCTTAACTCACAAGTTAAGCAATGAATTGCAATAAAATACACCAAGTCAGTTAGTCGGAGGTACCATCGAATTGTCAAAATCAGTAAAAGGATTATGTGTCAAGGTATGAAAAGAAGCTCAAAATTTTGATCATAACAATTTTTAACACTGTCATAAACCTATCTTGGGAGTGAATGATCTAGATGTGATACAGATGGGTAGGATATAAATCAGAGTCCGATCAGATCTTGCTCAGACAAGTTTGGGGTTCTGTTGTAGAAGGATGGGGTATAGCTTGAGACACCGTTTGTTCGAAAGTGATGGTGTAACGGGGGTCTGCAATATGCACAAAAAATAAATAAAATTGAATTAACATAAATCCAACAGTACTGTATGGCGACATCTGAAACGAAGTCATCTTCAGGAATAGGAAAATTATAGGAAAGAAAAGGGTGTAGTGACATGAACTATTGACGTAAATTAGATTTACCTAGTGCGAGACCATGTATCCGATTGTATGAAGCTGGAAACAAATATGAATTACTAGTAACATTGAATACATTTAAGTTGGAAAAATGGGGTCTCTCTGCTAACTAATATGGGTCAAGGGTGACATCGAAATAAATAACATATATGTTTAAGTTGAATTTAGAGTCGTTTGGAAGGCTTCATATGTGTCTATCTATGACTGAATACCATACAGAAGGTTAGTTTAGGTTAGGTTTCTGATAGGTGTGAATTACATGCATAAGTGATTTATTATTGTGTCGAAAAAATCAGGAATCATTTGAAATAGCTATAACAGTCAAACAAACGATGTAATTTACATATGAAAAATGTAAGAACTTTGCTAGAGAAAAACTGGAAGTGTTTACAAGTGTTTACAAGTGAAGGAAGACAACAACAGGCCTATTGGCCCAAACTAGGTTGCCTTTTGGTAGCATGAGTGTTAGTTCTGGAGTAGAACGTCTAAGAGGCCTATTGGCCCAAACTAGGTTGCCTTTTGGTAGCAAGAGGATTAGTTTTGAAGTAGAACGTCTAAGAGAGCTTCATGTGCCATTTCTAATTTCTTTATAACAACAGGAAATGGAACGGTTTAGCTATTTATCGGCGATTTATGTCGAATTTATCGAGCTGCGACTTAAACGTTTTGATTGTATTGATGTTTGCAACGTCCGCTGGAAGTTTGTTCCATTCTTCGACAACTCTAACGTCAAGAAATTGCGCGTGATGTCGAGTGAGAAACGTTTCCCAACGATTTTGTATCCATTGTTCCTAGTCACTCCGTTTGTATCTAGATTGAAAAGGCTCGCTCGGTCGACGTTTTCCTTACCCTTCATAATCTTCCACACTTC
>SDVV010033234.1:0-11323 GCA_016164225.1 Gammarus roeselii
CCGCCCTCCCCCGTTTCTGCGCGCACCCCCGTACGCTCGGTGAGTCAAGGTTGCATGCATCGCGTCCTACCCCGCTGAAATGTTATGTGCAAATTCCCTTAGACCGGACAAAATCCGTCGTTCGCACCTATATTAACTACTGTTATGGCATCTCATAGTTCGACAGCCAGGGGACACCTCCCCAGCTTGAGGCTTGGTTTGAACGACGGCAGCTTGCTCAAATAATTTTTGAAAATTTCGTTTTATGAAGGTATTGACCAACTCGTGGATGGCTTTAGTAATATGTTTAGTCGATGTTTGTGTACATATGATTTGAAGTGGATGATATGTGATCGATTTAAACGGTTACAATCATGACAAATGATTCATCAAATAAATTCTTGACAGTAACTCATATGTATGAGGGAATAGTTTCAACTTCCTAAACGATTATCACCGACAGTTTCAGTAATTCAATCAATACCACAATAAATTATAATATTGAACCTCCAATTCTTGAAGTTAGTTCGAGTAATTGTGTAAATAACTTGTAGGCTGATCAACAATCATTCGAAACGTCAACAAATATTTGGGTGATGGTTAAAAGCAGGTCCGATTCCCCGTGATGTATGCATTATTATCACTATATCTCATCTTGTTATCTATATTCCTAAGACTTTACAAGGTTCATGAAAAACTTGGCAAAATATACAGAATATAGAAGGTGTGAAGTATCCGAGTGCATGCGAACGACTGCAATTTTGTAATCATCAATCATATGCATCTCAGGCGGAAGAAAATCGAAATTCACGGATGCAATCGAAATTCAAATTCACGGATATTTGAATAACAACGAACTTTTGTGGAAGTTATTGTATATTGGTATTGTTTCATATAAATATCATCAGAAGGCAATGATACATTTATGTACTATTCATTCAAAGACATATAAACGATGAATAATTCTGTGTTCTCTTTCTTCCATACTTCGTCAGCTGCATGGAATGCAATAATGTCCTCGTGTGAGGAATCTTTGTGAGATGGCAAGACAAGCCCTGGTTGGACAATAGGATTTATCGAACCATTGATGTAAATTTATCTTATATTTTCGCGTAGTCCTTAGACTATACGATCGCGAATAAATTAGAGCAATTTTGTTAGACCTCCCGTCCCTAAATGAGAATCAGAATACGTAATTTGCGTTTAATATTATTTACTTAAGATTTGATTTGAATTGATTTAAGCCTAATTTCTACCAGAGCCTCAACGTGAGTCATAATAAGCTCCCCCGTAGGGCTCGATGATCATTGATTCCAGTGGGCTCGCACGCCTAGGCGTGCGAGGAAAAAACATAACAACGCTTTTAACGTTAGAAAAAAAGTAAAAATTTTAGCAATGTCAGACGCACGCAGGTGCGCAAAAGAAAAAACGAGTACTCGAAACGGACCTCCGCTTCCAATCCTTCAGAACTCAAAGAGTAATATGTACGTACCCCAGTGCGTACAGGTAGCATAGTCAAGATTAATACAAGGTCAGTGGCCACACGGGCAAACTCAGCTCCGACAGCAACGCAACACAATATTTACAGCTACACGGTTTAGTTGTATAAATTCCATTTATTAATTTAGGAAAGATAAAGACTCAGATGAAACGAAACGAATCAATCCTCGCCTCCAACCCCTCAGAACCTCATGAGTTATATGTCCATACACCAGTGCGCACAGATAGTATCGTCAAAATTGGTACAACGTTCACGGCTACTCGGACAAAGCCAGCTCCGACAGCAACGCAACACAATGTCTACAGCTACGCGGTCTATTTGATTTTAAGTACAATTTATTTAGACAGTCAAGATGAAGATTCAGACAAAACGGATCCCCGCCTCCAACCACTCAGAACTCCAAGAATTGGTACAAGGTCTATGGCTACACGGATTAGATAGACTCCAACCGCAACGCGTCACAACTTTTTATAGCTACGCAGTCCAGGTCCACCCCAGAAACTGCATATGGTCTGTGCACGCGCGAGCGAGCACAGACTGAAGAAAAAATACCCTTTCACAAAATCACAAACACGAACTCCCGCACAAATACTCCAGCGTTATAATATTGTGGATCGTGAAAAAGAAAGTAAGAGCAGGTTCGTCATGGGCAGAAAAACTGCTCAGATTATTGGTTTATGATTTGATTTGATTCGGGCCTCTTTACCACCAGAGCCTCAACGTGAGTCATAATAGGCTCACCCGCAAGTCACGATTATTAATTTTGCACTGATTGTTTAAGGGGATAGGGCGGGGGGGGGGGGGAAGGCAATGGTTTCTTGGGTCGCAAAAGAGCCCTTTGAATCCCGGAGGGTGACTCATGTCCCCCGGGTCTTCCCGAGCTCCCCGAGACCCCTCGCCTCCGCTCATCTCGGCTTGTCTCGAATCATTTCGGCCCGTTTCGGCTCGTCGCGACCAACGCGACTCGCCTCAACATGTGTCGACTGATCTCGACGCACCTCGACCAGCCTCGACGCGACCCTCGCCCCCTGCGCTAGCAATCCGCGGACTGTAATGGTTATTTATTCCACTCAAGCATTTCACATAAACATTCTTCTGTGTATGGGTTTCACAGCGCTGGGAGGGGGGAGCAGAAGTTCCAGGATTCAGAGTGGTCTCTAAAGGGTCCCGCAGTTTCTCAAAAGGGTCCTAAAGGGTCTCAAGGGTGTCCCAAAAGGCCTCAGAAAGGTAAAAGTGGATCCCCCCAAATCCACCTGGTCTCCCAAGTCCCCCGGGTTCCCGAAACTCCGGGTCCTTGAGTCCCGCGGGCCCACGAAAACCTCCCCTCCCTGGGTCACCTTGTCTCAACCAACCTTGATACATATAATAATGATAACCAATTCAAAATCTATCACCATGAAAAAAGGGCAAAGAAAAATAATGGAGCCCAAGCAAGAAGAAATACTAAAATACTAAAATAAAGTGTTAATGATCTATAAAATGAATATTCATCCATCCACCCCAATTTACTTAAGATTATTCAGGTCAAGCCAGATTGCCTTACACCATGTTCCTCTAGGCTGTTAGCGCTGTTTTTGCACCTATCTTGGCATTGCGTACACGGGGTCATGCTAACGTATATGACTTCTGTACTGGGAGTTCGTTCCCATCACTAGAGGAGTAAATTGTCGTATATTTTCTCTACCTTTCTACTGTCAAAAGTATTCAAATAGCTGGTTCGAGTAGATGTTTGTAAACACGAATTCGTTTTGTCTTTTGTTGGGATTATAGTAAATATTGATGTGATGCACTTCTTGCAGGCATTGTCAGATGGGATATTGAAACCCTGGTTCCGATTATTTGTAGCCTAGATCTGATCGAATAAAGACAGAGGGCGTTTTTCACAAGTTTAATTCTGTATGTCTTTCTTTATCTTTGTTCTGAACTGTGGAACAGTTTATATTGAACCGCAGGCCCTGAGATATTGTTCATGCTGAGCAACCATTACTAATTCATTTCGTCCGCCGCTATTTATTTGTGTAAGGTCATGGGTTTGTTTTAGTTCAATACCTGTACTGCCGATATGTATTGGTCAGCTGTTGACCTAAGCTCCGCGGCCAGAGCGATGATTTCATCGAAATGCGGGCAGTTGAATCCCACTTCATCGTGCGGTTGAATATGAGTTATTTCGGAGACATCTTTCAGGAATTGAAAATATCACTAGTTTCTGGCAATGTCTCTGATAAGAAAGTAATTTACAGAAGTATGGGACCTCATGCAATTCCTAAACATTTTAAGTAAAAAATACACCGAAAGAATTGGTAGAATTTAACGGGCTGGGTTTAGTTGCGGGGAGGGCGCTAGTTGCCTCCCAACTGTCAACACTGGAAGTCATTTGCTTGACTTCCAGTGCTTGGGGAATGGGTAAAAAGTCAATTTCAGTAATGTTCAATAAAGTTACGAGTTAACAAGACTGCATTCGACAATTCTGACGTTAAACATAAGACTAATGAAATGTTTTCGGATGGGAAGCATAGGGAACATCCTCGTATATCTCCTGCAAGAGATAACCTCAATGTGCCGCTTGATGATATGCAAAGCAATTACCTTCCGTATAATAACGCGAAAGTTTGGTTATATCCTTGTCAACAGTCATCTATGCGAAATATGTTCGAAACTGCATCATTCCCACGGAGCCATACAGCGAGGCACACTAACGTCAGTCAGCCTTCTCAACCATCCAGTCGCGTTGGTTGCCTGACAAGGCAAACCCGGACACGCAGATTGACCGGTCAGACAACGCAAGTTCAAACAGATGCATCCAGACCGTATTAATGAAACATGTGTTGTTGCACTGTTCGTCTGCCAGCTAATCGAAAATATATTAAACACGATAAACTTTGAATCGGATCCATAGCTGAGACTGACACAAAATTTATATGAGATAGCTTACTGATACGAAAGTTTAAGGAAAATAATAACAGAGTGAGTTCATATGAGACTGTTGAAGCCATTTGTAGTATAAAAAACACAAGGAAAAATCGAGGCCTTCTAAAACCGTCCAAAGGACAGTTTCAAGGATTTTTCAGTCATTTAGTACATCAAAATAATAATAATATAATAATAAAAACAATTATAATAATATTAATTTTATTAAAATCAAATTTACCATCGTACATGGAGGACACTAGAAAATTATGACAACTCAAACCAAACAAAAAACACATTGATTTGAAGCCCATAGCTAGTTCGAAAATTATTTGGGTATAAGGAAGTAGGTACAATTCAGCCTCATCAAATTTCATAAAAATGAGGATACGCATATCTAAAGCTAAATAAATAGCCATGGTAAAGTAAAAACTGAGAGAACGGAGCTAATAAAAGTTGATACATGACATACTAAAAAAAACTAATTTAGGCAGATGAATAAAACCGCTTATGTTACAACATAATTGATTCAGGGGGGAACATGAATATGACACCAGAGATGATACTAACATCAGTGATGGGTGCAAAAAATTACTGCCATCAATCGTCAGAGGACCAATAAAGGCAACATTGATGATTATAAATGCATATGATAATGTTTTCCCAAGGACATAGCTACGACAACATCAGATATTTTAGCCTACGTTTGGAATGTGAGACATTAAGAGTTTGTTTAAATTCAAGTGGGATATCATTCCAAAATTGTACATCCTGATACACGAACGAAGCCCAGAACCTATAAACAGTTACAGCTGGACTATTCTATTTTCACATAGCTTGTCAGCAAAAAAACTATTTGTTCCAAGAACGTCGTACTGAAAAATTTTTACTAGTGCGGAAGATCTGTAGTTATCACTTAAAGTGAGTAAATGGAGTTTTTTATAAACTTCCTCAACAGGACTAACAAAATCACTCATCACAAGCCGCACACATTTGTTTTGAATTGAACGTAGTCTATTCAGTTTAGTTTTTGCAGAGGCGCCCCAATCCTCAATACCATAGAGCAAATAAGGGTACACAAGAGAAAAATAGAATAAACGCAGAACACTCGTAGGGACGAGTGGTGACAACTTTCTTAGGATACCACATGATTTCGATATCTTATGACGGATATGATCAATTTGATCAGAGGAGATTCTCCGATCCACAATTACGTCCAGAAATTTGGCCGACTCTGCAACAGAGATATTAACATTTCTTATTGCTAAGGGGTGCCAACGTTGTCAGATGTTTAGTTAAGATCATGTAAGAGGCTTTAGAAATGTTCAAGGACAGTTTATTGCAACAAAGCCACTAATCAACCTTCTGGAGCTCTCCGTTAACAGCAGCGCAAAGGTCGTCCAGCTTCTCCCCCTCCACTAGCGCAGTTGTACCATCAGCAAAGTGTATCAGTCGGAGTGCAGCATTGATATACAGAAGATACAGTAGAGCGCCCAAAATGGAGTAGGCGGCACTCCCACAGTCAAGGAGCGAGGTCCAGATGTATATCCAAATCGACTTCACATTATCCATTTTATAGGTTATAACAATTTTATTTTAGTATTATATTATTTCTTCTTTCCTTCGCTCTTTTATATATCTGTGCCCTTTTTTCATGGTGATAAATTTTGCATTGATTATTATACATCGAGGCTGGTTGAGACTTGGTGGCCCGGTCGCGCTAGAACCCGTGGGGACTTGGAAGACTATGATGACTTAGGGGGGCCCACTTGGACTTTTCTGGGGCCACTGGGACACCCTTGAGATCCTTTGGGACCCCTTGAGAAACTTTAGGACCCTCTTGAGGCCCTTCTGAACCTTTGGACCCTGACCCCCCCCCTCTCCCCACACTGTAGAACACATACACAGAAAAATGTATTTATGAAATGTTTGAATAGAAAAATCAGTTATTATAGTCCACGGATTGCTGGCATAGAAAGGGATAGCCACGTCGAGGGGTGGATGGATGATTACGAGTTATATCGATCATTTACACTTTATTTTAGTATTTTATCATTTTTTATTTCGTGGGTTTTATTATTTATCTTACCCCTTCTATCATGGTGATCAGTTTTGCGTTGGTTATTCAATTACGTATCATTAGACGCCCGCGGGGGCCATCTGTGGACTATGCGGTGTGTTAATAAGTCTAGTCCAACCTACGATGGGAGAATTTGCACTCTCCCGGGCGCCTAATAAATGTCCGGGCACAGCTAGGGGTGTTGATGATTAAAGGGTGAGATATTGTTGATGTCGATTTTAGAGGGTGAAAGTCTTAAATGGCACTGTGAGTGGAGGGGACAAGGCGAGTCTAGTCAGCTTGAGGCGAGTGGAGAAGCGTTGACGGGGAAGGTGATGAGTCGAGACGAACCGAGCCTGGTGGAGACTAGGTGACCCGGGTAAAGGAAGGTACTCGAGAGACCCGCGGGACTCGAGGGAACCGGGGATTTCAAGAACTCGGAGGACTTAGAAGACCAAAGGATTTTGGGGGGACACAATGGGACCTTTCTGGGACCCTTTGGAACAACCTTGAGACCCTTTGAGACCCCCTTGAGAAACTTTGCGACCCCATTGACGCCCCTCTGAACACCATTGGTTTAAAACCCATAAACAGATAAATGTATATGTGAAATACTTGAATAGAACTTTTAGCTATTAGTCCACGGATTACTGGCACAAAGGGGGCGAGCCGCGTCGAGGCTGGTCGAGGTGCGTCGAGATCAGTCGAAACATGCTGAGGCAAGTCGAGTAGGGCGCGACGAGTGAACTCGAGAGACCCGGGGAACTCGTGAGACCCGGGGACCTGGGCTACCCTCCGAGACCCATCGGCTCATTTGGGTACTGGGGGACCTCTGAGTCCCCCCCCCCCCGATCCCTTAAACAATAAGTGTTATGTCAATAATATGAACAGTTCTTCAGCCCATGATGAACCTGCCCTTTCTTTCCTCTTCACTTTCCACAATTTTGTCATCTACAAAAAGGCTAGTGTAATTACTTGTGCGAGAGTTCCTGTTTGCGATTTTGTGCATAAGTTTTTTTTTCAGATTGAGCTCGCTCGTGCATGCACGGACCATATGTAATTTCTGTGGTTGACATGGACAGCGCAGCTACAAACCTTGTGATGCGTTGCGGTTAGAGTTGGTCCGACACATGACGCCGTAGACCATGTACCAATTTCGACGATACTGTTAGATTGAAGACGATTGAAGGAGATAGCGGATAGAGATAGTGGAGGAGGGTCAATATGAATAAAGGAGACATGACACACATAGGGGTTATTTACGTAATTGGTTGCATGGATAATGAGTACTCCTGCCGGTTTCGATGATTTATTTTGGCACTCATTAAACACAGTACATGATAATTTGAACCTAATCAATCACAAAAGAAAAATGGTCCGAGCCCCCCCTTCCCCCAACACTGCATCGGTGTTACACCATCGCCCGGAAACCTTACCAGTTACTTCGAGATAAACAGGTGCAGCCCCCGCAAGTATTCACACACCTATCTACCCCCAATTCGCCTCACTCGAATCCCACAGCAGCGCAGGTCGTAAATTGGGGGCACAGTTGATTGACGAGTGTACTTAAACACCAATCACCTGCAGGCTCACGGGCTCGGAGGCCTCCGCAGGAGATGAAGAGGTGATGCGTGGCAACGGGCCTCTTCTGCAAGAGAGATGACTATGGAGGACCTGAAGAGGAGACGCCTGGAAGCTGGACATGCAGGACAAAAAATGAATACAAAATCAGCAGACGAAATCTAAAGAGGGTCCAGAAACGTAAGAAGAAGGATTATATAAATGAAATTGCCGTCAATGCCAAAACTAATCCGAAACAATTTTTTAGTTATTTTTCGAGTAAAAAATAAATCAAGATCTGTAATTAGTTCTCTCGAGAACGATGTTGGTGAACTAGAAACGGACGAAACCGAAACAAGTGTCCTACTTAATGAACACATTTTGTTCTGTTTTTACGTCAGAGAATCCAGATAATCCTAATCCTGAGGATATCATTGCGGAAAGACGAATTGAAGCCCTCAGCACAGTGAACTTTTCACCCGCCGAGGTTATGAAATATATAGATAAACTGAAAATAACAAAATCTACAGTTCCAGACCAAGTTCACGCAAGAAGTCTAGAAGAGACTAAGAACGAAATTGCCGAACATTTATCAAACATTTTCACCCAATCGCTCACAAATAGCATGCCCCTCTAAATCGAAAGAAGCCAATATCACAGCAATTTTTAAAAATGGAGACAAGAAGAGTTCCGACAATTACCGTCAAATTAGTCTCACCTCTGTCATTGGCAAAATTGATGGAAAGTTTGATAACGGATAAAATCACATAATTTTTAGAATCAAACAAGCTGATTGGTCACTCTCATCATAGCTTTAGACACAACCGTTCCTGTCTTACGAACCAGCTACTTTTTTTTCAAGATTATAATAGAAATTCACGACACAAAATTTCCAATCGATATCATTCACCTTGACTTTCAAGAGGCATTTGATAATGTCCCCCCACAAGTGCCTAGTTAGTAAATTGTACAGCATTGATATTCGAGGCGAGCTTAACAACTGGATAAAATGCTGGCTTACGGACAGACGGCAGCGAGTTGTACGTAACGGAGCTCCCTCCTTTTGGGGTTATGTCACATGCGCCGTGCTTCAAGGATCTGTGCTAGGTCCAGTTCTCTTCACAATACTCATTAACGATCTCGATAGCAACGTACTTTCAAACATTTGCAAGTTTACAGACGACACGAAGATAGAAGGAGTACAAACTGAACTAGAGTGTCAGCAAATCCAACTAAACTTGCACAAAATTGTTGATTGGTCAGAGAAGTGGCAAATAAAATTTAATGTAGAAAAATTTAAAGTTATGCGCATAGGTCCTTATAACCTCAAACACGAATATTCAATGTCCGGAAAGAAACTCATTCCTGTCACCGAAGAGAGAGATTTAGGTGTCATCATTAGTATCGACTTGAAAAGTAGCAAGCAATGTAACGATGCCGCCAAGAAAGGCTACAAAATCCTAGGTATGATATCCCGCACTATCTCGTACATAAACAAAGACAGTATGGTCAAGATATACAATACAAATGTTCGACCGCATCTCGAGTACTCCGTTCAATTTTGGTCGCCGTACCACAGAAAAGACGTTATTAAATTGGAAAAGGTTCAACGCAAAGCTACCGAACTCATCCCTTCGCAGCTGAATAAATCGTATGCTGACATGCTACGTGAACTCAATCTTTTTTCGCTGGAGAAACGTCGAGTCAGAGGCGACATGCTTGAAGTGAGGAAGATTATGAAGTGTAAGGAAAACGTCGACTGAATGAGCCTTTTCACTCTAGATACGAACGGAGTGACTAGGAAAAATTAATACAAAATCGTTGGGAAACGTTTCTCATTCGACATCACGCACAATTTCTTCACGTATAGAGTTGTCGAAGAATGGAATAAAATTCCAGCAGAGGTTGTAAACAGCAATGCAATCGAAACGTTTAAGTTTTGGCTCGGTAAGTTCTACATAAATTGCCGATAAATAGCTAAACCGTTTCCTTTCTTGATGTTTTAGAAACAGAAATAGCACATGAAGCTCTCTTAGACGTTCTGCTTCAGAACTTGCCATCTGCTATCAAAAGGCAACCTAGTTTGGGCCAATAGTTCTGTTGTTGTCTTCCTACACTTGTAAATTGAAGATGCATGACAACTAGCATGTCAACTGTAGGTGCCGGACAACTGGAGATGACAACATGTGGCATGACAACTGGAGATGCATGACCAATGGCCTCCTCTGCAAGAGGGATGACGACGCAGGAGATGAAGGGGAGGCGCCCGCCAACTGGCCTCTTCTGATAATCTCCTTAGATGACCCGATTTGGCCCCTGCATCGCAACTACATCTTGTCGGACGCAGGGCTGCCTCGCCCGACTCGCGAGATGATCCCAGTTGTTTTCGGTAAGGTGCCTCCCTGCTAACCAGCTGGTGCCTGCCAGGAGGGTTTTGCCTACTCCAGTCTGGCGAACATGATAGTAGACCGTTGGGCCGGCTTAGGCTACGATGCTAGTGTAGCTTCAGACTGATATAATGTGTTTTCCAACTCAGACATATCTGCATCCTCCAATAAAGTACATCACGTATGGAATTGAAATTAGTTACCAAACTAGATATCACGACGACAGAGTCGTTCCGTACAGCAACTATCATCCTACACTTACAGTAAACACGATATAGATGAAATGTGGAACAAAAATAACGCATGCTATCGCCGCGGCTTTAAACAATACGAATATATACAAAAGTCTATTGTATTCCGCGTGAAGAAAAAATATCAGATGATAGCCTATTATAAGTACTGCGAGCCGCGATAGATTTAAGTGAGAAGAATATTCCATATCCCTTCAATTAAATGAAAAGTATGAATCATAAAACACCAATAGCCCTGTCGTGGGCCCGATACTCTGAGACAGTCGTGAGGCTTGTGAGCAAGGGGAGAAGGCATAAATCAACCTGTCAAGTGCCCTCCTAGAGGTCTATGGGTGTAAACAACCACCATACAGCGATGGCCATGACAGTAGTGTATATCTGTACGAGACGCAAATGTGAAGGAATTAGATAGGGGTTAATTAGCGGTGGGCGGGGGCGGGGTAGGACGCGATGCATGCACCTTGACTCACACGAGACGCAAATGGAAAAGTGGCTGTACGAGACGCAAATGGAAAAAGTGGCTGTACGAGACGCAAATGGAAAAGTGGCTGTACGAAACGCAAATGGAAAAGTGGCTGTACGAAACGCAAATGGATGACAGTGCAAGGAATTAGGTTATTTGTTATTTTTGTGAAGGATTTAGGATTTATGTTATCTATGAAGGTATATTATTTGTGAA
>SDVV010033235.1:0-11323 GCA_016164225.1 Gammarus roeselii
TGTATATATCTATTTATATATATATATATATATATATACATATATATATGTAGATCCAAAGCTAGGATGCCAACATGTTACAGAAGAACCTCATCCAACCTAAACAAACTCAAACAGAACATCACTCAGAAACTCCGCAAGCGACCCCTTGAATGCAGCCAGGGAATCTGACTCCACCACAAAACTTGGAAAGTTGTTCCACAACTGAACACATTGTGCTCCAAAGAATCTTCTCTTGATGTCTGTATTTCAATTTGGCATCAAAAGCATATAGGGATGGCCTCAGGTTCTCGCATCAGGAGCTCCGAAAAATACCCCTCGGTGTCACCATCCAACCTGCAGATGATCTTCCAGTATTTAATATGGTCCGCCCTGAGAAACCTTCCTCTTGAAGAAAATTAAGCCATGTCGCTTCAGTCTGGAAAAGTAATCCAATTCAGCCAGACCATCCACACTTCTTGTCCATCTCCTCTTCACAGATTCAATCAATCTCCAATCCCCAAGAAAACCCACATTCCACACTGACGAACAATAATCCATGAGAGGCCTGATGTGCATCACAAAGAGGGACACCATGAAGTGATGATTACGGCAAACATTGGATCTCAGCAGGCTGTTGGCTAATCCTGAAGCCTTACCCACCACCTCTCTGACATGGTGGAATTTCAGTTTAACATTAACTACCACACCAAGATCCCTGTGGGATTGAACAAACTTTAAAGGGATTTAACTCTAATAGTACAGAATCAGCAGATTCTCATCAGTCCACTTGACAAACCCACGAGCAAACCTCAACACCACACAATTCTCAGAGTTCAGCCTCAAGTTCCAAGACAAAGCAACTGCGCTTACTCTGTTCAAATCCGACTGCAGATATGACACACCAGCAACTGCAGACTCCTTCACCCTCTTGTACCAAAGGTACAGCTTGTAGCCGTCAGCAAATGCTTTAAAAGAACACAGCAATCAATTTGAGATGTGATTAACATAGATCAGAAATAGCTCAGGGCTCAGCACCAAACTCTGCTGCGCACCACTAACCACCTCTCTCTGCTCACTACAACACCCACCAACAGCAACCCTCAAAGAACGACCAGCCAAAAAACGAACGAATCCAGCCAAGCAAAACTGGTCCACCTCCCACATCCCTCAGTGTGTGAAGCAACACATCATGAGACACCACATCGAATGCCTTTGAAAAATCGAGCAGCACAGCATCCACAATAAAGCCATCATCCACCCAGTCTGAAACATCCGAATGAGCCAAGAGAAGCTGATCCCCAGTAGACCGAAATTTCCGTAATCCAAACTGGTGAGTGGCGAGAATTTCATAACTCTCAAGAAACTCGATAACTCTTGCAGCACCCAGAGGTCAGACCGTAGGGCGGTACTTCAGAGGATCATACCTTGACTTACCCTTAAACAGGGGGATCACAATTGACTCCAGTCACAAGTCTGGAAGAACTCCACAAAGTAATGACATTTGAAATAGAATCAACAAAGGCCCCGACAGTGCACCCGCACAAATCTTCAGAAGCTTTGGATGTAAGCCATCTGGCCCCATTGCCGACGAAGCGTCTAGAGCCAACAACACGCTAAGCACCTGAGCATGAGTGACAAATTGATCAGGCATCCCTCCATGAAAGACCTGATTGGGAGCTGGATTAGGAGGAGCATCAAACGCATCAGCAAAAGTTTCACTCATGACCTGGGGGAAGTCAACATACCTACCACCATCAGCGTGGAGAGGACCAACGAATAAATGAATCTTCTTTTTTTGCGCATGTATGAGTGAAAGAGCTTTGGACACTCGCAAAATTGATTCATGAGATGCTCCTCATACTGAGCACGACTCTGGATGGCAATGGTTCTATACTGATGGTTCAAGGCGTTAAATACGCCCATTGCCAGTACAAAACGAGGATCTCCTCTACCAAAGGAAGCTCTCACACGCTTGAAGTCTTGCCAGGCAAGAGATCTCTCTCGCATCAACCGCCGAGGTGGATGAACAGACCACGGCACGGACTGGGCTCCAATGTGAACTGGAACATGTAGATCAACCAACCTCATCAAATTGGACACCAGGTGAGCGACTGTTGACCAACAAGTACATAAATTCCAACTGCCAATCAATATCAAACAGGGAACCCGATATAGCATCATAGTTTCCCCTATGTCAGAGGTACCTTCCTCTCTGAAAACTGTCAGCATCTTGCTCCAGTTCCACATGGAAAAGATAGTCGCACACAACAGGAGAGTGCATACAACGAGGAAACGGAGAGAGCACCTCAACACTGCCCATCCTATCCAACTCTGATGTAAAGAAAAAGTGCTCTCAGTCACCCACTGTGTCAGACCAACAGAGAGGAAACAGTCCAAAAAAGACATATTCACCGGGCGTACATATTCATCCAGAACAAACTCAAAAGGCCAAGCTAAGGAGGGCAGGTTGAAGTCACCCAAAATTACCACCTCACGGTCAGCACAGAAGGTCAAGATAAGCTGGATGAGCAGAGAATTGCAAGCCTCATCATAAGATGCGGGACGGTAGACAGCCAACACCCAGACATCAACATCCAGCAAGAGAATGGCAGCAACATTAGGGCATTCATGGTTATGTTCAACAAAACGAACCCCTCTCTTCACAAACAAGCGAACACCATGCTTGCAAACAGTGCCGTCAGTATTACCCCTCACAACATCAAAACCCTCCAACAAAATCAAGGATGAAGGAACCAGAGCAGTGAGTCAAGTTTTGCTCACAGCAACACTATCCAAGGCGCATGACCCGACCAAATCAATTTAACAATACATCTTGTTCATAAGAGAATTTACATCTACCTGTCCAAACTTCAAAGTAAAATGATGCACCTCGCCCCCTCAAGCAACCTCAGAACCAGCCTCCCCACCACCAAGGACAGGACCACACAAACCGTACAAAGCGTCGCCAGCAACCCCACCGCCACTTCCAACAGCACCACCAACGCCACGACCACCAGGGCCCCGCGCACCTCAGCAACACCGCGCTCACCAAAACCACCGCGCAAACCCTTACCCCACGACCACTAACAACACTACAACCGCCAGCAACACCACGACCACCAGCAGCAACACCACGACCGTCAGTAACACCACCACTGCCAACATCACGACCGCCAGCGACACCCCGACTACCAGCTCCACCGCGGCTAGTCGGAAAGCCACGGCCACCTGCACCACCAAGAACACCAACACCACCGTGACCACCAGCATCACCACGAAGACCCCTCCGGCTGCCATCACCACCAACACCAACCCCGCCACTGCCACCACGGCCATGTCCCTCCGGCTACCATCACCACCACCACCTCCCCGAGGGGAGCCCCGCAACACTGCTCTTCTAGCAACAACTCCTGACGCTGACATTAGGTCAGGTCTCTCTGAACATCACAGATTTAAACCCATCAACATGCATCAACCCCTTTGCAGCATTCAGCAATGCATACCTCTGCTCATCATTCTCAACACATGCTCTAAATAAGCCATTAGGATTCAGTCACATCGTGTCACTCAGTTCAACCGTGCCCACATTCAGAATTTCACAGATTCTATCACACATCCTTTTCACCACCTCAGCATCACTCGATCCAAAACCTCTCTGAACAACATACCTTCTACGACGCTTTTGATCATCCAGCTCTCTCAGCTCTGAACGCACCACCCCACCATTCACCGAACTGGACACTCTCTCCTCAATTATACCCGTCACATCTTCTGCAGATAGGCAGCCACTGACTCCATCAGACACAGCAGCAGACCTAGCCACTCTCTCCTCAATCATTATCTCCACCTCCTCCACAGACAGCTCAGCACTTCTCACAACAGCAGAAACACCTCCCGCAGCAGACATTGCATCCAACCCCTCAGACACTTCTGACAGCCTCTTAGAGATTGATCCCACAGCAGCAAGCAGCTTATCAAATGCTGACAGAAGATCTGACTTACCTACACGTCCATCACCTGATCCCACCCCGGATCCACTCATGCATCTGCAGCAAAAATACTTCACAGCATTCCCTCCTTCCCTACACACCCAGTCAATGACGCCCCTGTCAATCCCAACACATGCAGGATCTGCATGAAACTTTATCCACACAAGAAACATCCGATCGAGACGCCAGTAACGATCCGGTCACAGAAGGAACAGCGCGCACTAACACAAGAACCAAAGGAGTGAACAGAGGCGCCCCCAACACTGACACGCCTAGATGCCCCAGGCCCCCCAGTACCTGCGCCCCATCCACCAGCACCGCAGACACTACCAGACGACTGTATGTGAATGAACACGAAACATTGCCGCTGATTTTTATTGAAAACTAATTGTTGTTACCTGAATACAAAGACATGCTATGTAAGACAAATTCATTATTAGATGTGTCATTCTCAGCTTATATGATGACATAGCTAAAAAAGTTTACATCTACAACATATTCATAGAATCACTATCAAATTTTGAAACAGTCAGTAGAAACTTGTAGTCACATCCTCAAAATTTGCTAACCAAACATTTTTGGGACCTGGAAAAACACACCTTCATGTTGATATTTGTTTGAAAATCCTCTTTGTGTGTCAAATATATGTAAATAGCCAAACATACTCATAAAGACTAATGAAGAACTGTGATTCCGTTGGTCCTTTGAAGCTTCCATCCAGTGAGGTTGTTGCTGGCCAGAGAGACATGAGTCAGCTACTTGTCTTTTTCATCTGTTTTTGTTGATGCTGATCCAGTCGGCTCTTCCCCACATCATTTTTTTCGTGGAAAATTTGGTGAGATTTCTGTGACTAAATTGTTAGTTCCCAGGTTCTGGATAGCTTACTCGTTTTTCGCCCTTGGACCTGATGGTATTTCCCCTGGTGTTTTGAAGTCGTGTTCTTGGCAACTCTCATTGCCATTGTCTTTGATTTTTGTGAAGTCACTAAGCCACAGAAAGGCTAAGTTGTGTGAGTGTGAGTGTTTGAGGTTGTGAGGTGCGCCTTGCCGTTGGCCACCCCCCTTTCTGGGGGATGCGGCCTAGTGTCTGTATCTGTATCTGTACTAAGCCACAGAGTTTTAGTAACCCTCTCAATTATCATCCTGTGAATCTCATTTCTGTTTGTTGTAAGGTGCTGGAGCCGGTTATTGTGTCTCAAGTGATACCCATATTTTCTGGAAGATTCTGTCATTTTGGCTAATGGCCAGTTTGATTTCAGAATGGGAAGAAGCACTGAGGATCAAGTTTTGCTAACTTATTAGTTTGCTGATCTGGTGGATGATGGGATGGTTGTTGATGTGGTTTTCCTGAATTTATCGAAGCCATTCGATGTTGTCAATCACTCGGTTTTGTTGGACAAGCTGAGATGTGTGGGTATTCCTGGTGGATCGCTGAACTGGATTCAAAGTTTCCTTATTGGGAGTCAAATGTTTCTGTGGGGGGGAGTTGTCAGCAACTTCTGGGAGGTGACATGTGGAGGGTCCCAGGGGCACTGTTGCAGCAGGTGTGGTTTGTGAGTGGAAGGCATTTGCTGAGGACTTCAAATTTTATATGAGTTTCACATGCAATTTACAAGCAGTTTGCCTGGGTGTGTCTTCTTAGCAGAAAGATCTGAATTTGGTACAGTCAGTGTTGCTGTCATGGAATCTCTCATTGAACATCAACGAGTCTGTCTAAATGCATTTCTGCAGGGGTCGTCTCGAATTGATGCAGCTTGGTGATGGAATTGTTCATAATTTGAATGGCATGGTACGTGAGCTTGTCGATTCTTCAGGGACTTGGGAGTGCTTGTTGACTCATGGCTGCAGTTTCTTATTCATGTGAGGAGCGCTGTGAGAAAAGCTTCCTCTCCTGCAACCAGCCTTCTTTGCTCTATTGTCCAAAGAAGTTCCGTTTGCATGGTGTCCTTGATTGTGACTCATATATAACCCATCTTGGACTACTCATGTGTGTGGGATGTGGGATATTTTTGGGATCTAAGACTGTTGGAGTCTAAGCTCACATTCAATCTTGTGGTGTTGGAACATTTTTCATTGTTTGGTAGATTCAGGTTTGTCTGCTCTGTTAGAGAACTCCGGATATTGGTGCATGTGGGCATTCTTTTAAGCTGGTGGTTCATTGCTGTCAGAGGGACTATGAAAACAGATTTTTCTTTTTCTTGCTGTGTGCAGGTTTTGAACCGACTGCCTTCTGATGTGGTTCAATGTGATTCCCTTTGGGGCTGAGGAGTTGCAGGAGGTGTTGTATGAGTTCAGTTAGACCCAATAAATTTGGTTTTGGGTCTTTTATTGTGTTTCTGACTTGCGTGCAGTTGCTGACTGACTTCAGTGTTTTTCTTCTTTGACCTATTAAGCGCATTCAGACAGTCATGCACGCCGAGGTTTACTCTTCCCATGCCTGCATTGCCCTGTTGGTGGCGCTGTGGGAGGCTGCAGAGGTGAGATACAGAGATGAGACTTGCAAGCTCTTTCAAGAACTCAGTCAAATTTGACATTTACAACGTTTGGATTCCAGAAGGGAGGGTGTGGTAAATCACCCTGTGCGTCCAACAGCAGGGAATCACCTTGCAGCGCCAGCCAATTTCACAATGCTGTAGCTAATTTCACAATGGTTAGGTATCTCCTCATTGGCTAATATTAGCATAGCTAATAAGATATTTACTGTGCATAGCATGGCTTTGTATTCATGATGTGGTATTTAGTTAGTTCTTTATAAAAATTATAATCCTTTGTTACTTCTTCTATCTTGTTTTCAATCGAATTGTTTTACCCTAGTATGTATATATTTGTACAACTTATGACTCTTACCATACTTGAGCCAGTTATTTCAGAGTTTGTAGAAATTACTTCTGGTAAAGGTAGTTTGCAATAAGCTATAGCTTTAAAAAACTTTCATATCTGTGATCAAATTTGTAAGAATTACTTTTTTTTTATAAACTGAATGAGTCTTACCAATGTGAACACTCAATTGGCACTCAAGGACTTCTAATTTCCTTGAAAAATATTAGAATGAAATGGGGGTGTAGGACTCACCCTGTTCTGTGTGGGGAGTTGCCTCATTCAGGGGTTACGACTCCCTTATGGTTTTTCTATCTAAGTACTTTTGATGTTCGAATGTTGAAACTTATGGTGCTCTATGGTCTCAATAGTACCTAGGTGTATGCAGCACAAATATAAAGTTTCTAGATTACTTAGTTTTTAAGTTATTCTACAGAATGCAGAATATGCAAGGAGTAACCACAATTGTTACACTGAAGCAATTGCGCTGTCATGTTGAGAAAAAATACCTGCAGGATTTAGGCACATGAAGTCTGAACAAAGCTTGATTCAATGAACTAGTTGCTAAGTATGAGGCCAGTGATAGGAGACTTCGTTCCTGGTTTATGAAGACCTTCCAATCAAGAGATAGAAAAGCAGTGTTGATTCCTCCAACAAGAAAATCCATCCAGTAGCTAATTGACTAGTGGGCTCCTGTCAGGATCCCTCATGAGCAGAATGATCTGATAAAATTAGAACCAGTTCAAAAGGTTTCACTTCTAGAATAACAGGGGTAAAGGAAATTGATTATCATAAGATTGAATGCCTTGAGGTTATATGTAATCCAAAGATACTTTCAATGGATCATGATCATTAACATAAGAAAAATGCTAGAAGGTTATTCAGGCAATTTCTGTGAAATTACAGAGGACAGTTACTGTCAGAAATCACGTAAGGATTGGAAGAATGTGTAATTAAAATTGCCAAAACTGGCAGGTGGCACTAAGATGCTTTGAAAAATTCTTAGGGAACACCTGCAAGGCACCTCAATTCTTTTGTAGAATGCCTTTAGAAGCAGCTATAAGAAATCGAGTGTGTGCCTCATTTTTCAGTCATCGCTGCCATCCTGATGTCGAGTAGCTACCTCTGCTGTGTTCTTGATAAACTTTTAATTGGTGGTGAAAATAATAATGAAACTCATTTCAATCACAGCAAATGTGACAGCAGCATGCAAATGGCGTTGTTGGGCACAATAAACAACTAGCTTATAGTTGACTCACAACTAGTTGACTCACAACACTGCTGCTGGTCAGGTGGTATCTATGTTGTACCTAACCTACTGAACACAACAAAAAATCCAAGAGAGTATCTGCGTACCAAATTCAAGTAGGGTTGATAAACACTTGTGTTACAACCGGTGTGCTAACGTGTTTGCTTCCTTTCATATGTCTAGAAAATGAACCTACACTTATTGTCATAGAAAAAAAAACGTTCTGATCACAATAAGTAAAAGATGTATTTTTCCCTTAATATTGGTTTTATAATAGATATTTATTCATAAATATTGATGAGAGAGTAGTATGAATGGGGAGCACAATTTGATGTTTTTTGGTCCTCTGAAGCTATCTTTGTGACAAATTACCACAAGTGTCCTACAGCTGCTCCACCTGTGTTCTCCAGAGCTTGTGAGCAGCGAGTGCGTTTCTGCAGTGTACCAGTGCGCGCTGCAGGTGCTCAAGCCGCATCACGCCGTCACGGCCTGCCAGCCTCTTGCCTCCCACCTTCTCACACACGGCCTTGCTCAGCTTCCACGACAGGACTCGGCAAACTATGAGATGCTCCCGCAACACGACTCAGCAAATTTTGAGCCACTAGCACAACTTGTGGATAGTAATGGTGGCAGCAACGAGGAGGGTGTGGGAGGGGTTCATGTTCTTTTTGAAGGCCAATCCACCACCAGATTATTCGAGGTAATCTCTTCTTAAATGTTTTATTTTCAAGTAGCCACCAAATAGGTAGCTAGCTACTTGTTATTTTTTACTGGCAAGTAATTTAGAATACTTGAATATTTTACATTAGGTAGCTAATAGCTATTGTGTAACATAGACATGGGTAGGTAGCAGGTTACCCAATTGGTCTATTCACTGGCACTTTTTATGGTTAGGACACATTCCTCATTTCATTGCTTGTATAGAATCAGTGAATTTATTGTGTTGCAGACAAGTTGAGCTGTTAGCTACTCATTCCTTCAGTTTGTCTGTTAAAGAGTATATTTTAAAACATAAGTTGAAACGACAGAAAATTTTGATTCATCTCTTCTAGTGGCTACCAGATAAGTACTAAATAATGATAGCTTGAGTGTTTTATTTTGAAAAAACTGCTAAGCACTGTACAACTATGCTTTGAAATGGGCTCTCAAATTGATGGCACAAAGTCTTGATCAATGGTGGAAGCTTGCATGACATTTTCTTTCATAATGTGTTAGACAGCCTAATCACACAATCTTCATATTGACGAGGGTTAACAATCTCACCTTTGCAGCCCCCCACAGCCCCAACAACCGTACCAACAGAGCACGCAGGCATGGGAGACAGTACACCTCAGCGCGCCAGCAATCAAAAAGAACAGCACGGTACAAGCACTGCAGCAGGACGCTGGTCGGAATGCTCTCAATAGGTCCAAAGAAAACAAAACAATGAAGACAGTCAACAACTGCACACAACTGTCAGCAACACAAACAAAGCCACAATATCACATCAAATTGAGTCTAGCAGAACTCATACAACACTGCCCCCAATCCCTCCGCCAGAGCCCTCTTGAAGCCGCGAAGTGAATCACACTGCACCACATCAGTGGGCAACCGGTTCCAAATCTGCACACAGTGAGAATAAAAGAATTTGCGTTTATAGTCCGTCTGACAGCGAGAAACCATCAGCTTGAAAGAATGCCCACGTGTGTCAACATACGGAGCTCTCTCAAACAGAGCAGACATACCTGAATCACCAGAACAATGAAAAATCTTCCAACACTTCAGAAGATCAGAACGCAACAACCTGCTCCAGAACTTTGAATTAGATGATCCTGATGCGACCTTGGCATACATAACTTCTTGTCCAACACAATTAGTTTTTGAATGCTCCGGTCGAAAGATCCTTAAATCAAATTAGTTTTTTAATTTTATTGATGTCAAAATCTGATAGCTACCAAGAAACAAAAATACAAGGCAATATTGATTTTTACGAGTCACTAAGCTTGTAGCTGAACATTGTGGAACTTGTAGGACTTTGTTTCCAGTTTCCTACAAAGAATTTTATGACAAGTACACTTGCTGAAGTCAAGTTTTCTAGCAACTTGTCAAATAGAAAAGGTAGCTAGATCTTTTTGAATCTCTGCTAACTAGTTGACTTGCTTCTGCCATAATTTTTTACCTTTCCATCCCCAGGGCTGCATCTTTGAAATTCCTCCTTTTTTTGACAAAGCAATGAAGAAGATGTAGCTGACATTTTCTCTTTTTTCTTCCTCTGACATCAAATCTCTGCATAAATTTTTGTTTCAACACTGTTTTAGAGGAAGTCTTTCATATTCATGGATGATCCAGGTCTTTTGTTCACTTGTGAACATTATTGGGAGACAAGACATGGTGGTGATTCTCCAGGCATGTGCCATCACATTTCAATTTATACATGATGGAAAAAAAATCAAATATTAGCAAAAAGTCCTCAATCATAAATACAATAATGTATGAAGTGCAATATTATTGGGCATTTATTCATTGATTAAATACAGTTTCAAAATATAACACTCGTTAACAGACATTGTTGATATTTTTAATACTGTAGAATTCCATGTATATGTGGGTTAGTGCCTCTCATGATATACAGAGAAGACCGTCAGCGCAACTATTCCTGGATATTATGCCACAATCGAGCTAGACCAGTTGTATTTTATGTTACTGTAGAAATAAATGATCATGTCTGAGCTGATGCGTGTACTGATGAATCTTGCACAGAATAGCTAGTATTACGGTCTGGCCAAAATGAGAAGGAACCATTCAACTGCTCCAACCCTTAAGCAATAGTAATGAAAGAGCTTTCAAAGGAGGCTGATTTTTTTATGCAACATTTACTTCAATAGTCAAGGACAATCAAGATGCTTGTCAAAGTAGTTCTGCTTGTTTCAGTTGTCTTGAGTTTGGTAGAGTGTGTGAGAGGAGGAAGCTTCGAGTGAACGTGGGTAAGAGTAAAGTAATGAGATGCTTGAGGACTGTCAATGCGAGCAAAATTAGTGTCACCCTAATTGGAGAACTCCTGGAGGAAGTTCAGTGTTTTAAGTATCCGGGCTCCCATGTTTAGAAAATTGAACTAGTGGAAACTGAAGTGAAGGCGCGAGTGAAGGAGGGATGTAAAGTGTTGGGCGCACTGAAGAGTGTAATGGGCTGTAGGACGTTGGGGATGGAAGCAAAGAGAGGGCTGTATGAGGGTGTTGTTGTCCCAACTGTACTCTACAGAGCTGAGGCTTGGGGGGTGAGAGCAGAGGAAAGAAGAAGGTTGAATGTTT
>SDVV010033236.1:0-11323 GCA_016164225.1 Gammarus roeselii
CCTGTTGTCGAGCAGGATGCGCTTGATCACCTGTTGTCGAGCAGGATGCGCTTGATTACCTGTTGTCTAGCAGGATGCGCTTGATCACCTGTTGTCGAACAGGATGCGTTTGATTACCTGTTGTCGAACAGGATGTGATTGGTTACCTGTTGTCGAGCAGGATGCATTGATTACCTGCTCTCGAGCAGGATGCATTGATTACCTGCTCTCGAGCAGGATGCGTTTGATTACGTATTGTCGAGCAGGATACGCTTGATTGCTTGTTGTCGAGCAGGATGCGCTTAATTACCTGCTTGCGAGCAGGATGTGTTTGATCACCTGTTGTCGAGCAGGATGCGCTTAATTACCTGTTGTCGAGCAGGATGCGCTTAATTACCTGTTGTCGAGCAGGATGCGCTTGTAGATGTCAATGGCTTCCTGGTAGTGCGAGCGCAGGTAGTGGATGGACGCAAGGCTCAGCTGGTCCTCGATGACATCTTCCAGCTGCTGGTGGTGCATCATCAGGCGGTTCTCGTCGTTAAACTTGTGCGCAAGGTGGAAAAAGAGGCGCGTACGCAGGCCGGACTTGGGACCTTTCTCGGAGGCCTGAGGATGGAAAACGGGCTCAAGGGACGGGATGAGGAGCTTAACAAAAGGAGACGGAGGGGCTCAGGAGACAGGGAGAAGGGCTCAGGAGGCGGACAGAGGGGCCCAGGAGGCAGGAATCAACCAAGAAGACACTTGTTGATTTTATTTGCAACAATTATTTTTTGTTATGCGTAGCTTAACATCATTTGGTCACCAAGTTCATCAAAGATAAGTATTACAAGAATACTCAATGATGAGTATTCCATCATCAGATGGTATTTAGTTCATCATAGATGAGTATTTCATGATATCATATCGTCAAGTATTTTTCATCATTGAATATAACCGCATTATTCAGTCAGGGGGTTAAATAATTTGTAAATACTTCAGGCTATATATACATATATATAAAGTTCCACATTTCAATCGAGCTGTAGAGCAAAAATCACTATATCGTATTATTTTTAAGATAAACGGTAACGACAAATTATTTCGCCGCGGCAGTAAAAGCAACAAAGATGTTCTAATGAATAGGCATCAGTGACGGGTTGTCTGACCTCCTCAGCCTCGGGGTACATCCCCAGATAGAAGTAGTTGCAGGCCAGGTTTATCCAGTCGGTAGGAGTGGCTTTGTCCGCGTCCTTGGTGAGGTTCTGGAACTCCTTGAGCGACCTCTTGTAGTCGCCGAGGTGGAATGCACAGTAGCCGATCCATTGGTCGCCCAGCTCCCTCCACTTGCTGCTGTTCCGCTCAAACTGCAGTGGAGAGACAAGTTGGTTTGGGACTACCAGAGTCAGACCAACACAAGCTGGCTGTGCTTGACCACGACTGTATACATATTAATAAATTCTTAGCTCAAGGCACTTGTTAAATTTGATCAGTGATATTGTAATTATTCTTTCAAAAACTTCATAATCGACAGAAGGAAGCAATCATGACAACGTATTTGTCAGCATTCAGGTAGCAAGTCGAAGGAAATAAAAGCAGCATGCTGTTCACGTATCCTCATTAGCTTAAGAAGTATGATGGCTTCGACACAGTGTTCATCAGAGCTTTGAGTAGCGTGATGGCCCGGACACCTCATCTCGAGCAGCGCGATCACCACGATGCATTACGACGAGCAGCGTGATGGCCCGGACACCTCACCTCGAGCAGCGCGATCACCACGCTGCATTACGACGAGCAGCGTGATGGCCCGGACACCTCACCTCGAGCAGCGCGATCACCACGATGCATTACGACGGGCAGCGTGATGGCACGAACACCTCACCTCGAGCAGCGCGATCACCACGATGCATTACGACGAGCAGCGTGATGGCCCGGACACCTCACCTCGAGCAGCGCGATCACCACGATGCATTACGACGAGCAGCGTGATGGCCCGGACACTTCATATCTCGAGCAGCCCGATTACCACGATGCATTACGACGAGCAGCGTGATGGCACGAACACCTCACCTCGAGCAGCGCGATTACCACGCTGCATTACGACGAGCAGCGTGATGGCCCGGACACCTCACCTCGAGCAGCGCGATTACCACGCTGCATTATGACGAGCAGCGTGATGGCCCGGTCACCTCATCTCGAGCAGCGCGATTACCACGATGCATTACGACGAGCAGCGTGATAACCCGACCCCTTAACTCGAGTATCGTGGTATCCCTGACACCTCCCCTCGAGTAGCGAGCTTGCCCCTACATAACCTTGAGCAGTGTGTTGACCTTTGTGCCGTGCAAGTAGAAGCACGATGGCCACGACACCTCACCTCGAGCTGTGAGATGGACCCGACACCTCAGCTCGAGCAACGTGCTGGCTTCTACATTACCCCAAGCAGTGAAATGACTTCAATCTGTAGAGACGAGAGGCGTGCTGGCCCCGACGCCTCACCTCGAGCAACGTGCTGGCCTCTACATAACCTCAAGCAGTGAAATGACTTCAACCTATGAAGACGAGAGGCGTGCTGGCCCGACACTTCACCTCGAGCAGCGTGATGGTCCCGACAGCGTTCTTTGAGCAGTGTGGTGGCGTCGACCCCTATTTCGAGAAGCATGATGGCCCGACACCAGACCACGAGCAGTGTGGTGGCCCCAACACCTTACCTTGGGAAGCGTAATAGCGTCGACAGCTCACCTCGAGCAGCGTGATGGCCCTCGAAACCTCACCTCGAGCAGCGTTAAGGCCCCAATGTAGTCCCTCTTTGCCAGGAAGTCCTCCAGCTTGGGCAGCGCCTTCTTTGTGCTTGCAGTGGACTGCGTGGCAGCGAGGGTGCCGCTCAGCGCAGGCTTGGCGCGGGACAGGATCTTGGGGTCGGGTTGAAAATTAAAGAGGGAGCAGGCTAGTGAGGAGACCTGTCATTGAGAGTGTAGCTTCACAATGCATAATTCTAACATCAGTTCTAAGTTAAAATTGAAGAAAGAGTTCACCGCCAGAAGTGAAAATTGAACCTTCAAATTTGAATCTTTCTCGATGAATTCTCTTCCATGAAGCTGCTCGTCCCAATATTTCTGATCTCACCAAACACTTTGTTACCTCCAGAGACAGTCGCCACGGAGGGCTGCGCTCATCACCTTGCTAGCGTTGAGGCTTCGGTGGAAATGAGGTCCAAATCAAAATCACCTTGTCATCATCAAGCGCAAGAAGCTGAATTTCTGAAAAAACTATCCTCGATATATTCCGCAAATTCGAAGTCAACGACTACATTTACGTCTCTGCTACGTCAGCAAGGTCAGACGGCTTCAAAAAGTTTGCTCATCATCAGCAAGCAGCATCAACTGCGCCTCTACACCTGCAGGGTCGTCGCATCAGCTGACGAGCGAGGCCTGCAGCGGACGAAGGCCACCGAGACATGCCACTCCAGCAGTGAAGCGTAGCTAGTTGGGTCGCCATCAACATGGAGCAGTAGGAAAATTGGATAAACAGAGATAACAACCTCTATGTGCGGGAATCACCGGCCCAGCTGATCAGTGATGACGATACTTTGAATTCGGCGGTTGAGGAGCCCAGACTCAGCTTGTGTATTCATTTTCGACCGCGTGAGTCGTGACTAAACCAGCCGATTATCATCATCCTGTCAAATCTTATTACTAAAGACTGCATTGATGATCACTGAACCGTTTATCATGTGTGCAAAGCCCTCAGCGATATTTTTGTAGTTTCTGGAATATCCTCCTTCTTATCAAACTCATGCATTGAGTTTCTTACTAAATTTGTTGTAACGGCAAAACCAATGTCGCATACGGTTCAGAATCTTATTTTTATTGTGTTTAAATAGTACTAAAGAATATAATTTCATCTTGCTGACAGTCGCACTTATCTGCCAATAAATATTTTACATTTGTACGTGGTCTACAACATTGTATTTTCAACGTGTCAGTTCATGATTGTAACAAAAATTCAATGCCACATATTTGTACTTGAACAAACTAACTCTAGGACTCTTCTATCAACAGCTCATAACTTAAGAAAGAGGAACAAGCAAACAATATCGACTTCTTTGGTCGTGCTATGATAAAATATTCAAAATAACTTCAACAAAGTATTCAGCGAAGTAAATCCAGATTTGCAAATGAGAAGGCATATCCTGGAGTGTCAAATAATTCCTGCAGCTGAACACCAACACCGCTCAACTTCATCACGAAACAAGCATTAGACATGCGTGGCATGAAATGGGCATTGCATCAAACTTATCAAGCATTGCATGCGTAGTAAAAATTGCTGCAAGTTTGGGAGAGAACTTTCTTAGCCTCGAAACCCATACAGCAGATTATTTTGCACCTATTTTGCGAGGACCAAACTGACCAACGAATTACACGCCGTATATCACTTTTCGGTTACCACGGTTGCCATATATATTCAAATAATAACAGGATTGATGTGGGAGGTGTTTGTTTATTTATGAATAACAGGTTGATTATTGATCGTGAACTTAAACACTTTCTTCAGGTTAGGATTTGAGCTTATTTTTGTATACATCTATGGAGATGAAGAGGTTAAAACAATATGAATGGTTTCCCGAAGGGCGTCTGAAATATTGGTCACCTTTTTTACGCTGGAGTTAAATAAAACTTGCAGCTGCATTGATGTCGATCATTATGCGTGATTTTAACGTAAATCTGCTTCAATTAGACGGATCGAACTCAGTTGCTGACTATTGGAATAATTACCTTTTTCGTATGTTTCCAACCGTTATCTTGTTTTTATTCAGAAGCCAAATTAACTCGAATTAACCCGAATTCCGTATTACCCAACCGTAACAGTAGAAGTTTTAAGAAGACGCTCAGATCTTGCAATTTTATTGATAAAATTTCTGCAGTAAACTTAAATGATGTGTTTACAGGTTTCCAAAGTACACTAATTAAGCTGTTTGCGTGCATTTCCCTTTCATAACAAAACAGCTTCGCAGCAAACAAGCTTGTCGAAAATAAACCGTAGAGATTTAAAAGACAACCCCCACGCATAAAGAAGGAAATAAACGTTACAAAAAAAGACTGAAAAATTATTAGTAACTTTGTTGGAAATAATAACCATAGTTATTTGGAGTCAATTAACAGTCAGCACTGATCGACAAACGATTTCGAAGGCCTTCAATATTTATTTCACTATTATACTTGTGAATATATCATTAGCAGTCACATCCTTTTTGAACATAATTTCCTGAATATTATACCCAGACAGCTAATCTTGAACCGTGTGGAGCAGAAGGAAGTAAAAACTATGATAGCAGCAATGGCCAGGATAACCTCCCATCTAATTTCATTACAGCAGTCTCTGTTATTATTGTCGCTCCATTGACCCAACTCATCAATAAGTCACTTTGACTGTTTTTTTTCAGGATGTACTCAAACTCGAAAAAATTCGTCCAAATATCGAAAATAGAAGCATTACAGACCCAAAAAAATAGTCGCAACAAACGTTCACGAAAAGTTCTTTGTACTAGATATATAATCACTTTGTAGCTATTTAATCATATACTCAGCAAAAATTAATTGGGCTTTATTAAAATTAACTGAAGAAGTTATTTATAGGTTCGATAGTGAAGGAGTCACTGTTGCAACTTTTATGGACCTCAGTAAAGGTTTTGAATGTGAACCATGACATTTTGGAAGCGATATTACGGCATTATGGAGTTTCTTCCTATGACATAAATTGGATAAAAAGTTGTCTTCTTGATAGAAAACATATGGTGAGTTGGAATAACCAATCATCGTATGTTATAGGTCCAAGGATCGCAAAGGCCAATATTTGTATCTTTGTCTTCCTAATCAACATTGATGACAAAGTAAACACTTGTGATGAGTTGTGCAATGTTCTTTTTGCGGATGATAATACCGTATACTCGCCAGAAAAAAATCTACTGATACTGTTATTAATATGAACAACCAATTGGTTCACATTTCAAACTGGTTCACATTTTCCAGAGGGATGAAACCACTTCTAACGCACAGATTGAATTGAAAGGTACGCCAAATGTAAATGTAGCAAAAGCAACGTTTCTCAGTGTGGTAGTAGACGAGACTTGACTAGAAAGATCACGTCTCTTTTATTGCCGGGAAATGATTCAAATCGTGTGGCAGCCTTTACCATTACGTATTGTCTAACGACTGCCACAAGTAGTCTTTTGTGCTACAGCCTTATTCATCCTTTTCTGACTTACTGTATAAATTTGTATGCTTCAACCTACAAAATGAGCCTAACAATTTTTTCAAATACTGGGCTTCTCAAACTTGGAATTCGATTGCCACAGACATATGAACGAGTGGCAGTATATGTGCCTTCAAACATAAACTAAAATTACATCTGTTTTTACCTGTGCGTGCAGAAAATCTTGAGGGGCTATTTGATTCCTCTATGCAATATTCCATATCAACTATTTTTTATCAATTAGAGTCATTTTATTTTCAATGTTTTTGTTTCGCTTCACATATTCTCACACTTCCTTTTATCTCTTACTTGTTGGATCTGTTTAAATATCAGCCACATTTTACTGGCTCATCGAAATGTTTTTATCCTGCGTACATATAATCTGTCCCGTTAACTCACAATCCCATGTTGTTTATTTTTTATTCTCAGTTTTTTGCACAACAAGTCAGTGTAAGCAGCATACCGCCATGGTTACTTTATCGACAGTAGTCCCAACTTAGTTTACTTAGTTTTCTAGAAATCAATAGTTAAATGCTACGCTCTCCTTCGTCATGCCAAATTGAATAATACTGAATAGATAGTAGTGTCCTCCAGCAATACCCCCAACAATACCGGGATGCAAATATGAATCCATGTACTATCCCTACTTATAAGGTGATATTACGTATATTAAAATGACAAATGTTGTTTTCACAACAGCTCACGTCGACGAAGACCTGATACATATGCCTAAATACAGTACATTTTAAATTTCTAAAATCCTCTTAAACAAACGTGAGTGTATATTAGGCAAGGAACTACAGCGCCCCAGCGTTGTGAGAATTGGGCCTGTTGAGGTTTTCTGATGCGGGATTTTAATCCAACCTATGTATGAATAATTAACTTAATAATTAACTTGAGTATTGCGGTGTGTCTCTCTTATTATTTTGTTCAATACAGGGAGGGTCATTCCTTGACTGAGCTTTAATTTAGAGCCGTCGTCGCGTTGTTGTGATACACGTTAAATCATAGGTGCAAGTGTAGCAGGTGTGTTCTAGGTCATTGCGGGTATAGTTCTGGATTTTGTTCATTAGATAACATCAGTGTATTACCAGCCGTAATTGTGCTGTTCTATGATACACCCTATTTAAACGTGACTCGTTAATATCCATCATCCGCAATCTGTTTCAAGTCTCTTGTCTAACAATGAACTTCAATTTCAAGATTGCCTCGGCTTAATCAGCGTCACCGATTACAATAGTCCAATCAAATTGTATCTATGAATTAGTATTTCCGTAACTGTATGGCGAGTGAGGCATTGTGCAGACGTTAATCTCTGCCCTGATAAGTGTCATCAATGCTACAACGTTTGGTTACTTGTTTGGTTGGTTACTCCACAACGTTTGGTTACTTGTTGATGATCTGTAGACAATCAATCCCCTCACTTCATTTGACGATGCCTTTTGTTGAATATATGTTTTGTAGTGATTCAACGACCGTTGTTTATTGTATCCTGCATACATCCATGAACCAACTCTTCTCTCTCTCAATATTTATACCTAAATTGATAGCGACAGCCGCCGCTCTAACTGTCCTTCCGAATGAAATGGATTTTTCACACCATGAATGAAATCAAATGAAATCCAGTCAATTGTAGTATAAGACTCTCTGAGACAGGCGGGCGATTTTTTTTCCTATAAAAATGCGAGACACTCGTTGGAGCAGTGACGGTGTAGTAGTGACGCCGTAGTAGTTAATTTCGGGAAGTACCCCAAAGTCCTTAAGAAGAAAAATTGGTATCCAGCTTATAGGTCGGAGGAATTCTACTATCAATAGGATGGTGCTCCTGCACACTGCTCCAACGAGTGTCACATTTTCATCAGCCAATTTTCGGAGCGAGTTATCAACCGCCGAATGAACCTTGGCCCGCACATTGCCCCGACCTCGGCCCACTCGACTAAGGGTTTTTGGGAAAGATGAAATCCATTGTCCACGAACGCAGACCAACGACAATTGGATACCTGAAAAAGCTGCTAAGCAAATTCACGATAAAAATAAGCAAGGAAAAATGTTCGACGCGCAGTTGCAAGCTTCCTCCAAAGGATTCAAATCTGCGCTCATGAAAACGAGTTCCATTTCGAAGCTGAAATTTAAATTATTTCATTTGATGCAAATCTATTCCATCCATTCACAGTTTGAAATTTCATATGATGTCGATTTTATTGATCGTTTTAATTGTCAACAAACTGTATAAACAGCCTGTAGTATTCTGAACCATACCTCATATCACCAGATGATGCAACCATGCCTGCAAAAGCCGTACAACAAAGTGACAACCATTTGTATGGTAATGCCAAATTTGAACATGGGAAAAATGGTCGCAGTAACCATTAACGTGTTCATGGCACTATATCAGTTTCTATGGGTAGTCAGGGGGGTGCAGGAGAGGCGCGCTTGGCAGTTATGGAGGATACAGCCATGCATAGTGAGCGATATGTTGGTAGTGGCGGCGACCAACGAACTTCCCCGAAAGGTACACACTTTGCTGTGCTGCTACAGCACATCAGTTTTTGCTCTATACAATATTTGCTTCAGTCTGATCCAAATCAGTTGCACATTTCGTCAGGTAAACCTGCTAATACACCATACTGTTTGACAGCAATTGTGGCGGGTTATTGTGGATAGTTAGAGAAAGACTGAACCCAGTACCAATTCTGTAGGAATATTACAGGTTGCGCCATCCCTGGAAGGAGACGTCATTCGTTGAATACGACGCGTTGCTTTATTTGAAAACAGCGCGTTGTTTTTATTGAATACAACGATTTGTTTTCATTGAATACGACGTGTTGCTTTCTTTGAATACGACGCGTTGTTTTCATTTAATACGACGCTACTTTTATTGAAAACGGCACGTTGTTTTCATTGAATACGACGCGTTGCTTACATTGAATCCGACGCGTTACTTGCAATGAAAACAGCACGTTATTTTCATTTAATACGATGTGTTGCTTATATTAAATACGACGCTTTGTTTTCCTTGAATACGACGCGTTGCTTTCATTGAAACCGGCGCGATGTTTTTATTGAATACGACGCGTTACTTTCATTGAAAACGGCACGTTGTTTGCATTAAATACGACGCGTTGCTTACATTGAATACGACGCGTTACTTTCATTGAAACGGCGCGATGTTTTTATTGAATACGACGCGTTACTCTCATTGAAAACGGCACGTTGTTTTCATTAAACACGACGCGTTGCTACCATTGAATACGACGCGTTGCTTTCCACCCTTCAACAATTTTTGTCCATCTTTAAAGCCCGACCTCAAATGTTGATTTTCATCAGGCGAGTTGGAGAACTTTATGACTATATTCCTGCCCATCAATGTTCAGGAAGGTGTGGTTATTGAGCGAGGAGGCCCCCAAGCATTAGCTTCTCCTCTGCGGTCTAGTGCTAGCAATGCAAGGCCTGCCCATCAATGTTCAGGAAGGTGTGTTTATTGAGCGAGGAGGCCCCCAAGAATTAGCTTCTCCTTTGCGGTCTAGTGCTAGCGATGCAAGGCCTGCCCATCAATATTCAGGAAGGTGTGTTTATTGAGCGAGGAGGCCCCCAAGCATTAGCTTCTCCGTTGCGGTCTAGTGCTAGCAATGCAAGGCCTGCCCATCAATGTTCAGGAAGGTGTGTATTGAGCGAGGAGGCCCCCAAGCATTAGCTTCTCCTTTGCGGTCTAGTGCTAGCAATGCAAGGCCTGCCCATCAATGTTCAGGAAGGTGTGTTTATTGAGGGAGGAGGCCCCCAAGCATTAGCTTCTCCTTTGCGGTCTAGTGCTAGCAATGCAAGGCCTGCTCGCTGCTGAGCAGAGCCTGCTTGCTGCAGTACAGGGCCTACACGCCGCAGTGCAGGACATACAGTGCAGATTGCTATATATGCTGCAGTTCAACGCCTGCATGGTGCTTTACTCCTATTGGAGGCAGGCTGTGCAATCATAACTATCGAAGAGTATTGAGTTGGTGAGCTGCTAACTCTCATTACAAAGAAAAAACAATTACCATTTATGATCGTTTGTAATTTCTGTTCTGAACTACCGAAACACCAAATGAACAAAGGCACAAATAAATATCACTGCAGGAAGGTGCACTCGAGTGAGGAGGATCTCGCTCTATACTCCTGACAACCAGTCCGAATACACAGTCTTTATCACTACTAGCCTAGGCAGTCAACCGTCAACAAAATCCATCCTCAATTCCACTAACAGGCAAAACTTCTGCTCCGTTAAGCGGGGCGGAATGGATACCATTTTGAACTACCCATTCCTTTCAAGAAATTAGCGGTCTCGTTTGAACACATTTATATCTAAATATGAATATAAATATATTTATATCTAGATATAAATATTTGTGTATATACATACATAAATGTATTTGAAATATAGTGATGATGATCTTGAGGGTAATAACAAAACATAAGATGACTTGGAATTCCTTATCCATGACGCGTTTCGCTGTCGTGAGCTCTTCAGATGGACGTCTCAAAAGTACAAACAAATTACATTAACAAATTCAGGGAAACTAGATCTTAAGGATGTTCTTGAAGTATCAGCGTTCAAACTCTCATCGTCTCAGCGTTCGAACTCTGTCTTTAGATCGTCTTTCACATCAATGCGTCCTCGTTCAACAGTCATTGAGCTGTTAGGGTTTGATATAAGTGATAGCTTACTGTTGTTACTGCGTAATAATTAGTTTAGTTTATGTACACGCTGGATACCATGATACCCCGTGGAACGATGCACTGTTCCCTTCCCATCTCCAGTGTATACCTAACTATTCTGTACAATGTACCGATAGTTTGCTCACTGTATAATTCCTGATCAGCTCTAAGAGCATTCGAATTTGTTCACCTGAACGTTTATTTTTTCTAAATTATTTTTTGCCCTGACTCTTTCGTAGATAAGATACTTCAGGAACATCCTTAAGATTTCGTTTTCCTGAATTTGTTAATGTAATAAGAAACGCAAAACGCTACATGGATAAGAAATTTCAAGTCATCTTATGTTTTGTTATCACCCTCAAGATCTTCATCACTATACTTCAAATGTATATGCCTAGAAAGGAAATCACATATATATATATATACA
>SDVV010033237.1:0-11323 GCA_016164225.1 Gammarus roeselii
TTCACTTCAGTTTCCACTAGTTCAGTTTTCTCCACATGTGAGCCCAGATACTTAAAACACTGAACTTCCTCCAAGAGCTCACCATTTAGGGTGACACTAATTTTGCTCGCATCGACAGTCCTCGAGCATCTCATTACTTTACTCTTACCCACGTTCACTCGAAGCTTCCTCCTCTCACACACTCTACCAAACTCAGACACTAGCCTACATAGTTTCTCCTCCGAATCCGCAACCAGGGCCGTATCATCAGCAAATAGCAACTGGCTCAACTGCCAACTCCGCCCATTCGCTTCCAAGAGTTCCAAGCCACGACCCAGCACACCATATTTACGAGAGTGACATATAATCTATCTCAAAATACCTGTCTCTCAGACGTTGGTTTTCTCATGAGTGTACTCATTTGTTCCATTAAACTAAAGTTTGGTTTGTGGTTTTTGGGCCTCCCTAGCGTGCACTTTCCCATTGAACCTATAAACTTGGCTAAATTTCTTGTCCCGATCCTGACACCTTTTGCTACTAACGAATACACTGTTGGAAATTCTTACCAATTTGTGGACAAGTTTGAAGGCATTACCAGCGCTAACAACTGCTTCATGGCGTCATTTGATGTGGAAAGCCTCTTACCAACGTACCGTTCGGTGAAACCATTGACATTTGTGGGCGGTGCCCAGAGGTACAAGGAGCAATGGAACAGCGTGAAAGGATGTACGGGGCCTTCCGCGACGCACGTTCCCCCAGGAACCGAGTAACCTGGAAAAGGGAAACTGCCGTGTTCCACAAACTTAGCGTGGAGAAGGAACGAGAAAGCTGGACTCAATTAGTTAACATAATCCATCGAAACACCCCTCTTTCCCTAGTGTGGGGTAAAATCAGACGTAACCAAGGTCGCCCGAGCGACCTATCCACATACTGTCGGACGGAGACACTATCCATTCTCCATACGCGGACATCGCGGACAAACTTGCGCAGAATTTCAGCCAAATATCGCAATCAACAAATTATACGGCTTCTTTTCAACGGGAAAAGATCCTAACAGAAAGTGAGCATATCGATTTCACTTCCGCAAATGTAAAATTCTACAACAAACCTTTCTCCCTCCATGAACTACAGTATGCTATCGACCACACTCGTGAAACCTCACCCGGGCCGGACCGAGTGCACATCAATATGATCAAACACCTTCCCGACAACGCTCTCCGGCACCTATTAAATGTGTTTGATACGTTGTATTCAAATTCATTCTTTCCCAATCAATGGCGGAATCCGTAATTATCCCGAGAACCAACTCCGAAAAATGTGACAGCGCCTCGCATAACTATCGTCCCATTGCCCTAACTAGCGTCCTATATAAGACTATGGAAAGGATGATTAACTCACGTCTAATCGACTACCCTATAATGCATGCAGGCCTCACAACATCCAGTGCGGTGGCCGTAAGCGCCACTCCACAACGAACCACCTCATACGATTAGAATCAGACATTAGACTGGCCTTCGTCCGAAGAGAACATGTGGTTTCCATATTTTTCGACGTTGAAAAGACTACGGCACAATGTGGAAATACGGGATCATGAAAGATCTCCATCGTAAAGGCTTGAGAGGTCGCCTACCACGTTTCATCCAAAAATTTCTACAAAATTGCACCTTCAGGGTCAAAGTTGGCGACACTCAGTGTACGTCATATCCACAAGAAATGGGCGTCCCCCAGGAAAGCGTCCTCAGTGTCACTCTTTTTATCCTCAAAATCGATTATTTAGCCGACGTTCTTCCCCGTGACGGCAGATTGCTCTCATCACTATACGTGGACGACCTACAAATAAGCTACAGACACCCCAGCCTCATAACAATTCAACATGAACTCCGGAAGTGCCTAAACCTAGAAGGGAACTGGGCTCCCTTAAACGGATTCCGATTCTCGCCCTCAATAACTTAGAGCATGCACTTCACCCTTGTGCCCGGTTTACACTTGAAACCAGTCCTAACGCTGCACAACACATCTTTAGCATACAAAGAAACTATCAAATTCTTGGGTCTAATGTGGGACCCTAAACTCACGTGGCGACCCCACATCACAGACCTGGCGACTCGCTGCAAAAGGTCGACAGGAGTCATCCAATCGGTGACATCCCTGAAGTTCGGTGCCGACATGTACACCGGAATGACGCTGTTCAAAGAAATAATGCGATCGCGCATGGACTACAGAGCCGTTGTCTACGGATCTTCAGCCAAAACTACTCTTGACTATCGCAAACAATGCTTTGCGTATCACAACCGGCGCGTTCCGCTCCATCCCATCGATTCCCATAACGTGCTCGCTAACGAACTTCCACTTCCGTTCCGGCGAGACAAACTTTCGCTACAATACTATTTTAAGACTATTTTAAGACCGTTTTTTCTACATGTGGACAACCTGCTGACCTCGCTAAACATCAATCGTTAAGCTATTAAGCCTGCATTTTCCTACCGAATCCATCAAATTAACTCACCAACATGGATGATCAACCCACCACCGGTCAACGTAGACCTGCAAGTGTACCCTAAAGCAACTACTCCAACCAACGCTTACCGACAGAAATTTCTAAGACTACTTGATGAAGATCATTTAGAGCACCGCCATATATACACTGACGGCTGCAAAACCGCGGACGAAGTGGGAGCCGTCGCTGTGTGCGGGGACATCCCACTCCCGGCCACCCTCCCACAAGAGGCCTCCGTGTTCTCTGCGGAGCTCCAAGCACTCGAACTAGCCTTCTCTATCGCAAAAACGGATCGCTTCCCCTAGTACGTCGTATTCTCAGACAGTCTGAGTGTCCTCATCCAGCTTAAAACACTGCACTACGTACATCCCGTTCTACGTAAAACGCAGCAAGATCTCTTTGTGATGTCCGAAACGGGTCAGGCAGTTGATTTCTGCTGGATCTCCGTACACGCGGGAAAAAGAGGAAACGAACTTGCGGACTCGCTTGCTAAACTGGCATCTACTCACCAAGAATAATTTATCACAATACATTACCGGGACTGGTTCCCTATCATCATCTCCCATATAACATCCCGATGGAATGGAATGTGGCAACGGAGTGGACAATAAATTTTTTCAGTCAAATCCTCAGTCGGAGAATGGAAAACAAAGTTCCCCAACAGAAAAGACCAAGTGTTCATCAACCGCTTGTGCACGGGACACACGAGGATAACTCACAACCCCCTGATGGATGTCGACATAGGACCAAACGCACCACCTTGCCTCGGTTGCCACCGAGTGGCTATCAGCGTGAAACACTTACTGATGGATTTCAACGCACTCGCGGTAGCCCGACGAGCGTTCTTGAATCCCCCATGCGACCTACAATGCCTACTCACTGATCCAACCTACCATGAAATGCTTATCGCTTTCGGAAAACACACTGGACTATACGAAGCTGTCTAAACCCCATACACCTGTGCAAGTGAGGCGGTTTCTCCACCCATTACGCACAGAGATAACAATACATTTACGAAGATACGTGTTAACTCTTTACTCTCTTGTACGCGCTAGTACGCGAATATGCCACAATAGGATTATGTGCTTGGTTTCATCTTGACAAGACTAATATTTTCGCATGCGATTCCGTGCGAACTTACTTGAATCAATGACGGCCGCGCCCTACGGGGGAGCCTATTATGACTCACGTTGAGGCTCTGGTGGAAATGAGGCCCAAATCAATCAATCAAATCTTATCAAAATATTGACATTTGCCTCTTTTATATTCATCGACGAACTGACTCCTTTTAGAATTTCTCTCCAAAACTTATTGAAACATTAGTGGAATTGGCAGTTTTAAATTTATTCTTTAATGAGCAGAATTGGCTGAACGATTGCCCTTCAAATTTCAAACCGGCTCTTTCTATGCATGTATGTATGTATGTATAGACATACAGACGTTTCCCCCTACTTAGGAGGGTGGCTAAGTTAGGCTGACACAGAGAAGGGAGGCGCCCAATCTCCCCGCCAGAAGACCGCCGTTTTCATGCCGAGGCTCGAACTCGCGACATGCAGCACCAGAGGCGGACACTGCAGTCGGATTGGGGTGGGATGGATGATTATTCATTTTATCTATCAATAACACTTTATTTTAGTATTTCTTATTTTGTTGGCTCTATTATTTATCTGCGTCCTTTTTTCATGGTGTTCTATTTCGTATTAGTTATATAATTATGTATCGTTAGACGCCCGCAGGGGCCCTGCAGGACGGCGGGCGACGACTTCGCGTTGGAGCTCCGGCGGAGCGCGAAAGAATCTACTAATACTCTACATTGAACCTACTCTGAATCTACGTTTAACCTACTCGTTATCTACGTTAAACCTGCTCGGTATCTACGTTGAACCTAATCGGTATCTACGTTAAACCTACTCTGTATCTACGTTAAACCTGTTCAGTATCTACGTTAAACCTAATGGGTATCTACGGTAAACCTACTTGGTATCTACATTAAACCTACTCTGTATCTACGTTAAATCTACTCGGTATCTACGTTAAACCTACTCTGTATCTACGTTAAACCTGTTCAGTATCTACGTTAAACCTGTTCAGTATCTACGTTAAACCAAATGGGTATCTACGGTAAACCTACTTGGTATCTACGTTAAACCTACTCTGTATCTACTTTAAATCTACTCGGTATCTACGTTAAACCTACTCTGTATCTACGTTAAACCTGTTCAGTATCTACGTTAAACCTAATGGGTATCTACGGGAAACCTAATGGGTATCTATGGTAAACCTACTTGGTATCTACCTTAAATCTACTCATTATCTTCGTTGAACCTACTCTGTATCTAGGTTAAACCTACTCTGTATCTACGTTGAACCTACTCTGTATCTACGTTAAACCTACTCTGTATCTACGTTTAACCTACTCTGTATCTACGGTAAACCTACTCTGTATTTACGTTAAACCTGCTTGGTATCTTCATTGAACCTAATCGGTATCTACATTAAAACTATTTTTCTGCGATAAACCTACTCGGTATCTACGTTAAACCTACTCGGTATCTATGTTAAACCTACTCGGTATCTATGTTAAACCTACTCGGTATCTATGTTAAACCTACTCGGTATCTATGTTAAACCTACTCTGTATCTACATTAAACCTACTCGGTATCTACCTTAAATCTACTCATTATCTATGTTAAACCTACCCGGAATCTATGTTAAACCTACTTTGAATCTACGTTGAACCTACTCTGCATCTACGTTTAACCTACTCTGAATCTATGTTGTACCTACTCTGAATCTACGTTGAACCTACTCTGAATCTACGTTGAACCTACTCTGAACCTACGTTGAACCTACTCTGAACCTACGTTGTACCTACTCGGAATCTGCGTTGAACCTACTCGGAATCTACGCTGCCCCTACTCAACCACTTTTTCAATTGCCCTACGCGGAACTGCATTAACTTTGCGTTGGGTCTCCGGTGGAGAACAGAAGCAACTACTACTACTACTGCAGTCGGACACGCTAACCATTTCATCATGAGAATCGTTTGGATTGCTTCCTTAACTACTTGCATCACAAACATCCCAACATTAAATTGACTGTGGATGTGAGTCTGGCAGTAAGCCTTCGTTTTAATAAATAATAAAGATGCAATAAATTTATAACCTCTGTTTACTGCAAGGAAACTTTTTCCGGTTTAGGATCTAGCTTTTTGAGTTTTTGTTATTTTTTTTCAAAATTAATAGCATTAAAACCATACTGTCCCGGGCATATAAAATAACTTCAAATTCTTGTTCAATGCATAATGAATTTGAATTCCTCAAAACTCGTTTTACAGCGAATGGTTACATTGTGGGACTCGTGAACAGTCATGTCAAGATACTTTTATCCAACGAGTTTGATAAGTTGTCCAATGTTCAAGGCCCTAGAAAGTGTGTGTTTATTTCTTTGACTTATTTCGTTCATCAATCGGAGAAATTAAAAGAAGAGTGCATCAATTGCTGACCAAATTGACTTCAAAATAATCCTTGTAATCAAATTTAGTAATGGATCACTTTTTCCATTCAAAGACCGACTTCTTCCTGTTATGCAGTCATCTCTGCTATTTGAAATTAGTTGTGGTCGTTGTGCATCCACGCACGTTGGTACTACCATGCGTACATTGCGAACTAGAGTGGCAGAGCACGCTGGTAGAAGTCACCGAGCTCAGTCTCTGCTCAGAGCACCTTCGCACTCCTTGGTGCGCAGTCATGCTCACAGCTGTGATACTCCAGTTGAAATGAGCCTATTTCGTGTTCTTTTATTGAAACCAAATTTGAATGACTAACAATCTTCTCTCCCCTTAAATATAATTGTCAAGTATGTTTTATGAGTTTGTCCGATATCCTGTTTTTTAACAAACTTCATTTTGTTCTCCTTCCAGTGTTTCTTTGGTGATGTTGGGCTGAGCCTGAAACGTTCAATAAATATGCTGCGTGTCACCATTTCAACCGTTATTTTCCTGATGAGACTGCTTTTGAAGCAAAATGTTGATGTTCCCACTAACAACTTAATGTTTAACCTAAAATACATTATTCGATTCAATTATACGCTTGATTTAATGTGTATTATATATTTAAGGTATCTTAGTGAAACTCCAGAAGTTCACGAGTCATCTCGTGAATAATATATTTATTTGTATTTTAATTACCGTCGATTGCTTTACTATCAAGTCGAATAGAATTTTTTAACGTCTTGACCTGACATTGACTTTTGCGCTAGTAACACTGATCACATAATATTATGTCTTGACCTGTTGATTGTGCCAGGTTTGACATCGACGATGACGCGCTGTCGGTGTGCAAAGCCAACCTGGAGGAGTTACTGGAGGAAGGCTCCAGCGTGGACCTCGTGCAAGCGGACGTTAAGCAGCTGATGCTGTTGGGCAATCGTTGGCACGGACACTTCGACACAGTGCTACTCAACCCTCCCTTTGGCACCAAGAACAACCAGGGCACGGACATGCTATTCTTGGAGGTGCTGTGTTACTCTTCGTTGCTTGCCTTCGTTGTTGTTGTTGTTGTTGTTGCTTAGCCCCGGTTCCCATCTGCGGGGGTGGAAATCACGGCAGCGCACCGCCCGAAATCCCAGATTCCCACCGACACGCGCGTGTTGAAACAGGGGGAGTTGGGAGGAGAGAAAGAAAGAAAGGGGTGACCGGCTTAGTGGCGGGGTAGAGCGCTATTTATTGCTGCTATCTGAATTGACTCCACGTGTGGGTTGTGTGGCAGTCGACAAACCACCCCTGTGGTATAGTTGTAGTCGTGGACACCGAAACATTGTTGATAATTTTAGCGTGGGAGAGGCATGTTTTGTAGGAGTGAGATGGTGATTGTTTACTCGTCCATGAATAAAAGGGTATATGTTGTGTCTCTGGTATCTTGAAAGTGGCGGTGCGTCTGAGGCCTGGGCACCCCACAGGTTGCGTCCACGTCAGCGCTGCAAAGACGGCGCACGCGACGCCGTCCCCACCGGCGAGGACATGAAACATGGTGGGTTGAGGGACTTTCGCTGGGGCCGGAGCTCCAGACCCCGCCAAGGCAGGCAAGGCATCTTGATTGAGTTGACCCGTCTGAATCGTGTAGGCTCCCTTCGTCGGTGTTGCTAGTTGAATCTTGATGAACGCGGCTACCGTCCTGCTCTTGGATTTCGAAGACATTGTTTTCTCACTTAGGCGAGGTCTACTAAAATCTGTTACGTGGCCGGCATTAGCAAACTAGCTTCATATTATGAATTAGCTTGCGAGTAAATTTTAAATATTTGGTCACAACACAAACTCTTTAAAGTAGTTCCACTTTAAAATCCTAATACAATGCCTAAGTAGTTGAGTATCACTGCTTTCGGTTTCTCAAATGAAACAAAATATTTTTCAGGCAAATTTTTCATGAGCTTGAGTCTACCCTTTTTTTCTAGGCAGGTTTTCGTCTGTGAGGTTCCCTGCTCGTGTAGACCTCATGCATGGGATCTCGTTTAGTATATATTTTTCGGGCTTGCATTGACATCGACTCTAGTGCGCTACTAACCTAATCCTTAATCTTCACCTCGGGTCGCAAGGAGTCTTTGCCCAACCGGGGGAGTGAACACCCTTATTTCCCTTCAGACGCCCCTCAGTTTCACCCTTCACTCTCTTTTTATTCCATCATCCCGAATGTACCTACGTCTTATTTACCTCATTTGCATCTTATATTTAGTTCACTTTTTCTGAAACTTATCACTCTCTCACTCTTGACACTACTATCCCAGTAGTCGTTGCACAGCGGTCCTAAATTTTCTCCTCTTAAGTGGCCAATAACAGCCAAGTTGCGGTCTTTCTTTCATGTAACCTCTTTTTACGACTCTTGCATTTTCTTCTTTCCATTCCTGCTCTTCTCATGCGTGAGATTCCCAATACTGTGTGTAGATCTCATGCATAGGACCCTCGTTTCCTGTTACTTTTTCATTTCCCCCCTCGCCTGGTATTGGCGCTCATGGCCCCCGACTCCTAAAGGACGACTGCGAATCCTTGGCGTACTCGTGCATACCTTTGACATTCGCGGCGTGAAGGCCATTGACTTTACGCAGGAGTAAACCCTCAGGATTGTTAGCTCGAAACAGTACTAGTTGCTGGTTTGACGTTCAGTGCTAGAACGACGCTGACTCCAACGCGCTAGTGCTTCGTTCCCGTAATCTAATGTTCACCTCGTCGTTTTTCAGGCTGCGAGCGCCCTGACCTCGTGCACAGTCTACAGTCTTCACAAGACCAGCACGCGCGCTCACGTGCTGCGCCGCGCACGCGACTTCGGGCTGCGCGGTGAGGTGCTGGCTGAGCTGCGCTACAACCTCCCCAAAACACTTTCCTTTCATAAAAAAGCCTCGGTTGATGTGCAGGTCGATTTTATCCGATTTCAAAAGGTTAACGAGTAACCGAACTCAGGAGAGGAAGTGTTGTGATGCAGTTAAAACCTGAAGTAATGGAGATTATCATCTATTGAATGAGGTGCTCTGAATTCTAATGTCTTCAACATCTACCTTGTTCCTGATGGACTCGATCAACTATTTAAAAACATTTTGAGTAGTGTTCTCCAAATATTGCGTTACATTCTGGCGAGATATTGTGGGCAGGAAAATTGAAATAATTGGGTAGTCAGTAAACCCATTGCAACGTACACAAAATTGGATGTTACAAGAATCCGCCTGTCCTGATATTATAGTGCTATGCGTCCTACGAAAGGCGCCCACAATGACTAGCCATAAGATCGCTTATGTGGAAAAGCGTTCGAAAATATGCACGTTGGAAAAAAAGATGTCGCCGCCTACAACAAACTGCGAAGTGATAACGGAGAGTGAGCTTGCAAACCTCACGCATGATAGTCTCGGTAGCACATAGGCAGTTAGTGTCGTCCATCACTGGCTTCAGTGTTTAGTATATAGAGGTAATTTTACAAATGCTCGAATAACTAAATCGTGGAGGTGTTGGTGAGATGCAAAACTAAGATAACAGGTTTATGGTTCCTTCTTTATGTTCAAACTATGCTAATTGTGTAAGACCAGACAGCGTGCTAGTCAGTAACCGCTGTAGTTCTTGTAACGCCCCGGGGTAATGACTTGGTGTGATGAACTTGCCATGCAAGGTTAAGAAGGATATAATTCATCCATCAATGTGTATGCATTTACGCTTGCAATGCTTGCGCAGGTTGTCGGAACATATTTGTGTTCTTATTTATCTCGGTTTTGTGGTACAGTTGGCTTTGCGAGTATCTGCTACTTCACTGATTTAACGCTAAATGGCTTAGTTTTGGTAGTTATGTAGGACATGAGAGTAGTGTAGGTGCATCTTGTCGTCTGTCACCCCCCTTCCGGAGGATTCGGCCTTACGTCTGTGTCTGTATTTCTATCCCTGTAATGCAGTAGATGTTCGGAGACTGCAGTACCAAGAGTTCAACATCGGTTGAAATTGAATGATTAAAATATCATTAGCTTCAAATATTAATAGAGTTTCTTGTGATTTATCTCTATATGTGTATTGCTCAGCTGTGATGTTGCTGAATGTAACTTTGGTCACTCTGGGTACTTCAAAGTCCGTCGTTGCCGAGTGGTTAGCGTGACCGACTGCAGTGCCAGCCTCTGGTGCTGCATATCGCGAGTTCGAGCCTCGGCGTGGGACCGCGGTCTTGTGGCGGGAAGATTGGGCGCCTCCCTCCTTTGTGTCAGCCTAACTTAGCCACCCTCCTATTACGGGGGAAACTGCTGTATGTCATACATACTCTGGGTACTGCCAAGCAATACAGATACAGACACTAGGCCGCATCCCCCAGAAAGGGGGGTGGCCGACGGCAAGGCGCACCTCACACCCTCACACGCTCACACTCACACTCAAACAACTTAGCCCCACTTTGGTCACTCTGGGTACTTCAAAGTCCGTCGTTGCCGAGTGGTTAGCGTGACCGACTGCAGTGCCAGCCTCTGGTGCTGCATATCGCGAGTTCGAGCCTCGGCGTGGACACCGCGGTCTTGTGGCGGGAAGATTGGGCGCCTCCCTCCGTTGTGTCAGCCTAACTTAGCCACCCTCCTATTACGGGGGAAACTGCTGTATGTCATACATACTCTGGGTACTGCCAAGCAATGATGTTGCTTAATATAACGTGTGTCGCTACGTGCATTGCCCAGCTGCAATGTTGAATAATATAGTTAGGTTTTTATGTGTATTGCCCAGCTACGATATTGCTAAGTATAAATTGAGTAAATGTCCAGCGTGATGTTGATAATTATACTTAGGTCACTATGTGATCTAGGTGTTGGTAATTATAACTTTAATTTGAAAATATAACTTTGAATTATTCATATTTTGAAAAATGAGGATTTGAATTATTCATATTTTGCCTTGGGGTAGATGGATGATTATTCAGTTTATAGATCATTAACACTTTTTATTTAGCTTTGCGCAGAGGCAGTATCGTAACCAATGACGGACAACTAACTGAGTTTGAAATTAACATCGCACACTGTTCTTCGCATCTAAGCTCCAAAGTTTACAAGTTTCCAGGGTATAGAAACTTTTTTTGCTGTATCAAAATAAGAGCCGGTCACCGCTCTAAGCCGAATATCGCTCCGAGACCGAACATCGTCTCGTAAAGGTTAAAGTTTTCAACTAAATTGGAGAGATCGACTACCATCTCTTTAGAGCGAGAGCAATAAGGCACCTCAGAGGGATACCCCCTGGAGGTATCCCAGGCTCACCCGCCTTCCCGTGGTGTCCTCGTTATCCACCAACATTAATTTGTCCCTTTGTGTAAATACGTTTTGAGTTAAAAGATCCCTCCACCGTCCCC
>SDVV010033239.1:0-11322 GCA_016164225.1 Gammarus roeselii
CGCCAGCATCCCCCCTGCCCCCAGCATCCCCCCTGCCCCCACCAACACCTCTCCGTCTATCAGCACCTCCGCGGTCACCAGCACCGCCACGCCCACTGCTCCCAACACCACGACTTACCACCGTAGTTGCCTCAGTGCGACCGTCATGGCCTCGATAATCACCAGCCAGTGCACAACCAGAGGAATCCCTGGAAACAACAACAGGCCCACCCCAACCAGTACTGGGATCAGCCTCCCGTCCCGCAGCAGCCGCCAAGAATTCACTTCTCTCCTCTCCGTCACCCTCTGATGCCTTAAGTGCACGCCTCATTGGTCACCTTTGCTCTTAACAGACCAGTAGTGCGGATCTTGACCAATTCAGTCAGAACAACATTGACACCCAAGACATGGCACACATCATGAAACTTTGCTTCCACCAGCTCAATGACCTCACACTCAGAACCTCTCAGCATAACTGAGCACTTCATTTCTTGCTCTCATTCAGCTCCCTCACTTCCTCAAGGACATCCGCCCTAAACAGCCCAACTCCAGAGGAACCATCAGTAGCACGGCCTCCCAAACGACCAGTCTGTTTACACTTTCCTGAGTAGACTCACAACTGCCCTCACTCCTCACACCCGCCATCATACCTCTAACCTGTCCCACCAATGCTCCGACCGCCACCAGCAATAAAGAAAAAGACTCCTGAAGATGGTTGACAGTCTCCGAATTATCTCCGCAGCCTCGACAGTGACCACAGATATACCTTACAGCACCCGACGAATCTGATAGAACAGCATCAATCAATCTCCCCTCAATACATGAACACACGGTCTCTGAGTAGAAACCCCTCCGACAAACACCACAAAAAACAGGCTGACCACTCAGCCTGGTATGGCAAAAGCCACACGCCAAACCAGCGCTCGCTACAGCAGCCCAGTTGCCCACAAGACCGCCAGCACGCCCAGCACTCTGCCCCCTACTACCCCGCACACTCACGTCAGCAGAGCCACCAGGCACCGCAGCCGACCGCAAAGGCGAGGACAGCAGATCCCCAGCAGACGAAGGCGGGGACGACGGCAAGCAGCGTCGCTCAGGAGCACCAGCATTCACAGGGGTAGACTGTAGTGAAAAAGCCGCGCCACATCGAGGAGTGCCCCCCCCCCCCCAGACTTGCCCTTCTCTGCACCTCCAAGTTCAAAATTTCTCCCCTGCTGAACTCCTCCAGTGCTTGAATCACGGACTCCACGGAGCTTGTGCTGGAAGCATCACCATCCCCACATGGCTCTACCACCACCTAACCGCCACCGGAACCCACACTCCCGGCATCCGTCTCCTCAAGGCGACCTAAATCGAGCTCCACCCACTCCTCACGACTCTTCCCCCATCCCACGTAGTGGACCTTAACTCTTCTATCACTGAGGTCAACCACATTGACATTGTACATCTTTCCATCTTTTCTATCACGACACCTCAACAAGTCACCCTTCACAAAAACACTTCTCCCCCCAACCACCGCACTCCGCGCAGCAAGTATCTTGCTATGTATTACTGATTTTCAAATTTTATTTATTTTCCATAAAACTCCACATGAAAAAGTTACCGCATGGGAGTGAAACCCCATATATCATCCATATTTAGCTACCACTTCTGCCGCAACAACACAATTTTTTTTACTGAAATTAAGATTTGTGCGTGGGTGGAAGATATCATTTCAGCATCAAAAGATTTTAATTTTGACTCATTTTGAAGTACTAGCTAAATCATTTTTTATATTTTACCTTGGTCAATATCACAAATGGGGATCTCACCAAGTTAACCTCAAGACTGCTCAGCACCCGAGCAAAGCCAGAGTACTGAGAAAGACAGGAAACACAAATGTCACAGCATGCCAGAACTGCAAAAGTCTGGAAAAATAGTGTGTGGAAAAAAATCCCAAAATTGTGCTCCAGGCAATTGATCATACTGCAACTGAGGTAGTCAACAAATTTTCTCTTATCATTTATACACATTTTACAAATGCATTGCAAGTTATAATCCATGTCAAAATCTAAAAAAGATCTTCATAGCTACATCAGATCAGCACCGGCTTCCAAGAGGACACAGCGATAGAGGCTGCCTCCTCAGTCAACCTCGACTTGAGGTCCTTTAATGCCGAAACAAAGAGGCGAAGAGATGAAGACACCTCTGACGACGACCACGAGTTGCGCGACGCCCACCTGCCACAAAGCATAAAGATCAACAATAGCCCACCAGAAACAGCTCGTCAGGAACAGAATGTTGAACGACTTCGGTCTGTCTTATGAGAGACCACACCTAGCAAAAACCATAGTAAGGGATTCAACCCTCAGTTTGCATGCGCGATACGAGAACATCTCGCTAGCAAAAACGATCATCGTCTGCGTCAGGACACACTGAAAATCTTCAACAAAGAACTTATACTCGAAATGACTGACAAATCAACCATGCACCTCAGTCAACTCAAATATCCACCGGCTGCTACTGAGCCATCCGTACAGTTGAAAAAAAAATCCACAGGAGATCAGCGCGCTCGCTCAAGAAGCAAACACAAAGAGCAGACACTCTCCGTCCTCCCACAACATCACTCACAGCCACGAACTCAGTAATTGTAGCAAAATACCCTCTACCGAAAGCGGATGCTCCCGCGAACACTCGATCTAGGACTCCTGGGCAAACTCAGAGACACAAACGCCGTGAAAGTTATTGAAACCACGCGACCACTCTAGATCATCAAGGTCTGAGTGTGGACCGCCTCCAAAATAAACAATAATACAATCCTTTCAACAGTGGAACTGTCAAAGACTTGTAAACAAGAAAGAGGAATTACTATCCCTAACCTCCACCCATACACCTTTGGTGATGGGCCTCCAAGAGATCAAACTCAAAGAGACTGCCACCTTCACAATCTCTCAATATGTCATACATCGCCGTAAAGGCCACAATAATGTGACTGCACACGGCGGAGTGGCACTCATGACCCACCAAAGCGTACCTCACCACCCTCTTTCTCCAAGGAGACTGAATTCCAAGCTATCCCTGTGAAGATATGCGTTTCAAGGACAATAACAGTGGTATCTATCTACTCTTCACGAAGGCCCGACCTCTCGGTCGAAGCACTAATGACTGAACTGCTTAACCAACTGCCCTCTCCCATACTACTCCTTGGAGACTTCAACAGCTACCATGAAACGTGGGGATGCGTGAAAACGGACCCTAGGGGATAATGGCCAGCACCATAGATTCACAACCTCGTCTTTCTCAATGACGGACGACCCGCCCGAATCATCCCGAAAGTGGAACTGCCATCGACCTATCTATATGCTCCCTACACTGTTACCCCAACTCGTTTGGGGAATTCTGCCTTCAACACATGACAGCGACCGTAACCCAGTCATCATATCACTCCTCACCAACCAACCAAACGACCTTACTATACAAGAACTTCGATTCAACTACTGGAAAGCCAGCTAGGAGGGATGCTCGGCACATATCACGTGGTGCGATATAGATGGCATCCCCGACGACGTCTCGGAACACGACCTCGTCATCCAACTATACAAAATATTGCAAGCTGCAGCTGCCGCATGCACCCCCAATATTCACTTTTGACATTTTTCCGGAACCGTGTTGATGTCAAAAAGTGCATAAAGCAACAGAACAGCGTGAAAGGCTGCACACGGCCTACCGTCGCGCACGGTCCTTCAGGAACAAGACTAGTGTGTAAAAATGTATTTGCTGTATACCGCAAATCAGACATATCCAGGGAAGACCCCATGCGACCTAACCACATTCCTTCAGATGGAGGCACCATCTATTCTTTCTTTGCAGAAATTGCCAACAAACTAGCACAGACTTATAGCCAGATATCACAATCCAGAAATATCACAGCTGCTTTCCAACTGGAAAAACAACGTAGAGTGAGTGAGCATTATGATTTTACTTCTACGTAAGAAGAAATTGACAACAAACCTTTATCTCCTCATGAATTACGATGTGCTATAGACCAGACTCGTGAAACTTCACCATCAAAAATCTCCACAAAGGCGCTCGTGAGCATCTATTGAAAGCATTTAACATAATGCATTCAAACTCATTTTTCCCTGATTAATGATGGGAATCTATAATTATCCATGTACCCAAACCCAAAAAAGTCCATGGTGGCCACAAAACTACCACCCCTCTCCCTTTACCAGCGTCCTCTGTCCAAGGCAATGGACAGGTAGTTACGTGGACCATCCTCTGTTGAATACCAAAGGCCACTCCACAACGGACAACCTTGTATGACTAGAATCAGACATAAGATGTGCTTTCGTCCAAGGGAACATGTGGTTTCCATATTTTTAGACGTTGAAAAAGCATAAATATGCTACTGCCGTTGAATACGGTATCATATAGGACCTCCACTGCAAGGGGTTGAGAGGCCTCCTACCTCATTTTATCTATCAAATTCTGCAAAGTTGTACCTTCAGGGTCAAGGTCAGCGATGCTCTGTCACTATTGAATCCGCAAGAAATGGTGCCTTTTTTGTCATCAAGATCGACCAGCTTGCCAACATTCTTAGGTGTGATGGAAGACTGCTTTCATCATTGTACGTGGATGACCTACAAATAAGCTACATGCACCCTAATCTTTAAATTATTCAACATGAACTCCAGAAGGGTCTAAACCAAGTCCGGAACTGGGCTTCCTTTAATGGATTCCAATTCTTGCCCTCTAAAACTAGAAGCGTGCATTTTACCCTTGTGCCGAGCTTAGCTACATCACAAACCAGCTCTAACACTGCACAACACACCTCCAGTATATGAAGAAAAGATAAAGTTCCTTGCTATTGTGTTGTGCTCTAAACTCACATGACAACTCCACATTGCAGCCCTGGAAACCTGCTGCAAAAAGCCAACAAGGCTTAGGTATCCTGTTAGTAACTTCTCTGAAATATGGTGCCAATACAGACACTGACATGGCATTATTCAGAAAATAATACGCTAACGTATTGACTATGGAGCAGTTGTTAATGGTTTAGCAGCCAAAACTGCTCTTGAACCTCTCTCGATCATCACAAACAAAGTTTTGCGTATCACAACCCTCGTGTTACATTCAACTTTCACCAAATCCCTGAATGTGCTTTGCTAACAAGCTTCATTTTCTGCTCGGGAGAGACGAACTCTTGCTACAGTACTATTTCAAGACTAGGAGCCTAATCAACAACCCAGCACTCAATGACATCACCAACATTCTTGATAAACGCCTCCTTATAGCAAAGAAGAATATAGGCCCAGCTTCTTCCCCATGTGTGGACAACTTACTGACCTTGCTGAACATCAATTGCAAGGTAAAAGCATTCATTCTAGTACTGAATTCTTCAAATTAACACACCAACGGGGATGATCAACACACCGCTGGTTGGGGCGGTTGATGCTTTGTGTTCCCAGGTTCGAGTGCTGATAAGAAGTACACAGGCTGCTCAGAACCATGATTGTACAGCTCATGCTCCTGAGCAGGCTGCACCTGAACTTTTTCCCAGGTCTGTCCATCTTGATGAAGTTGTTCGGGAAGAGGTGCGGGAGGTCCAGGAGCAGATGAAATGGAAACAGAATGTTATTTTAAGAGGCCTGGGTGAGACCGTGGGTGATGTGAAGACTGGTTTTTAGGGCGTGGTGGGACGTCTGATTGGGTCTGAATGTGACCTGCATGAGTTCCATAGAGTAACCGGAGAGATTGGAATGTTCAGAGCAAAGATCTATGATGACAGAGCAAGGAGTGAGATTCTAATGAATGCAAGGAAATTGAATGGTATGGACGGGTGTGAAAGTGTATTTATCCAGAGGGATCTTACATACAAACAACGCCAGGAGTCGTTCAGGAAGAGGAGCCTACTGTGGGCGGAGGAGGAGCATGGGGCTGGCTCGGCTGTAGTCGGTGGTTCTGGTGGTGCCCGGCTGCGTGAGGTGAGGGGGCCCGCGGCTCCTGGTGCAGGTCGAGGCAGTTAGCTATGACAGGGTGGTGACCCGCCCTGCTTTTGGTCGTGGTGCTGCTGCGACTCGTCGTGGTGCTGCTGCTTTGGCTGTTCGTGGTGCTGCTGTAGCTGGTCGTGGTGCTGCTGCAGCTGGTCGTGATTCTGCTGCCGTTGGTCGTGGTGCTGCTGCCGTTGGTCGTGGTGCTGCTGTCGTTGGTCGTGCTGCTGCTGCAGCTGGTCGTGATGCTGCTGCAGTTGGTCGTAGTGCTGCTGCAGCTGGTCGTGGTGCTTCTGCGGCTGGTCGTGATGCGCTGCTGCAGCTGGTAGTGTTGCTGCAGAAGGTGGGAGTGTTGCTTTGTCTGACTGTCCTGCGGCGGCTGGTCGCGGTTCTGATGCCAATGGTTGCGGTGTTGCTGTGTCAAGCTCTGGGGCTACCGCCAGTCATGGTGTTGCTGTTACTGGTCGGGGTGGTGGTGGTGCTCCCAATCAGGTTGTTGGGGCCGCTGGGTCAAATGATCAGAATTTTCTTCTGCCCTGAGCTCCAGCAGTTTTTTAAGTGATTTAAATATTTTAAAAGATGGCTATGTAAACGTCAACTCACTAGTTAATAAAGTAGATTTTATCTCAAATTTGTTATTGAAGCAGTGTATTCATGTATTGATGGCTGTTAGTGAGACGTGGTTGTTACCTTCTGTTGCATAATCCTTCATCAACATTGCTGACTACAGTTAGGGGAGACACATGGCACAGCTTGGAAGCATGGATTGCTTGCTTTATCTGCATAAGGGCATAGCATTTTTGGTGTTTGAGGTGCCCATTTCAAATGTTGTAGTTGTGCACCTAATTCATTTTGACTTGTGGATTATGGATGTTTATTGGTCTCCTTCTTATACAATTTTAAAAAATACGGGCTTGTTGGACTTTTTACTGAACTTCTGCCCTAGCAAGGAGATGATCATTGCAGGTGATAGTAATTTACCTACAATTGACTGGTCCTTGGACGTTATTGATGACCACATCCGGCCAATTGACATCCAATTTTTGACTGTTTTTTATCTCTTGGACTTTTGCAGGGGGTAAGAGAGCGTACTTTTATTCTCTCTGACGATATACTGGATCTTCTTCTTACATCTGAGGATGATCGTGTTGGTGAGGTGTTTGTGTTGCCACCACTGCCTTTCTGCTAGCATTTTTCTGTTCAGTGGGATGGGCTGGAGCATGTGGTCATGGGGGGGAGACTTATTTGGCACAAGGGGAATTATGCCAGAATTTCGGAGGCTTTGTCCCAGATAGACTGGGGGCTAGAATTTAGCTATTCTTCGGTGTGTGAAGATTCTTCCTTTCTTCAGTCAGCCATGTTGTCCCTCATTGATAACTTCATACCTCTCATGCCTGTTTGTTCTGGCCCCCCATGGGCTTTGAGGGCGCCCCCCGCTCTTGCTCGAGAGAGACCAGAGGCATTGCTTGCATACAAGCGGGTCAGAGGGGCAGAGGGTTGCAATTCAAACAGTGCTCTTGAGAAATAACATATTTACTGAGCTGAATAGGCAGTATAGAAATTTTTTCATTGACTCCAAGAAGAAATAAGTCAAATTTACTAAACAGGCCTGATAATTGTAAGCTGTTCCATGCCTATGTGAGAAAGAAAAAGATTGGTCGTACAGCTGTGGGTCCTCTCCGCTTGCCAACGGGTGAGATATTGCAGGATCCTGGTAGGATGTGCAAATGTCTTAGCTGCTTCTTTTTTGGGAGTCTTTGTTAGTACAGCTCCAACCCACGCAGCCGCTAGGTTGGGGGTACAACGTGTCCTTTCCGCTCTTGATCCCAGTTCCAGTGTGGGTCCAGGTGGCCTCCATTCACATCTGCTAAGGAACTGTGCTGTTGAGCTCTCCCTCCCTCTTTGTTTGATATTTCAAAAGTCATTGAGGACAGGAATGGTCCCTGAAGCCTGGAGCAGATTGCTAGTTGTACCAATATTCAAGGCCGAGTCCCACACTGATCCTCTGAATTACAGGCGTGTGAGCTTGACATCGGTTTGGTGTAAATCGATGGAAAGGATGGTTGTATCACGGTTGACCGAGTATCTTGAGAGCAATAATATTTCATCAGTATGGTTTTTGGAGAGGCTGTAGCACTGAGTACCAATTGCTGTTGACATATGATGCTGGAAGGTGGATTGATGTTGGATGTATTGTGGATGTTGTGATGCTGGACTTCTTGAAGGCATTTGATGTGGTGAGTCATGCTGTGCTTCTGTCCAAATTGGAATCCTTGAGCGTTTGTAATTTTTTGCTAGCCTGGATCTCTGCGTTCCTCCCTGGCAGAGTGATGAGCGTTTGTGTGAATGGCAGCGTGAGCAGCCCAGTTGCTTTGACAAGTGGTGTGCCTCAGGGTTTTGTCCTTGGGCCGCTGTTGTTCATGATTTATATTAATCACATTTCTAGTGGTCTCTCATGCAATTTCAAAGCATTTGCTGATGACTACAAGTTGTACTTGAGATACTTGCGCAAGGACACCGAGTCTGTTGCTCGAGATGTCCATTCACTGCAAAATGGGTTGGATGCAGTTGACTCAGTTGCACGGTCCTGGAACCTTGGACTGAATCCGGATTAGTGTGTTATGCTGTGTTTTATAGAGGTCGTATTGATTTGATGCGTTGGTTCCAGCTAACCAGTACGTCCTGCAGGGCACAGTATTGTAGTTTGTCCCAACACACAGAGACTTGTGTCAGTGTAGATACCATCTTATTCGTGTGGTGGCTGCAAAGGTTGGTGAGTGTGTACAGAGGAGATGGACAAAGAGTGTGGACGGTCTGGCTGAGTTGGATTACTTTTCACGCCAAGGCAATGCCGCTTATATATTTTCCATGACGGGAAGGTTTCTCAGGACGGACCTAGCATAGCTAAAAATACTGTGTATTGTAGAATAGTGACAGACACAACATATATACTTATTTGTTTCATAAAATTACCAAGTTTTATGTGGAACCAAGTAACTATCTTGAATGCAATGTGCATTTTAGAATTCAGAAATACTTTGCTCCTAGTTGGCACTCTAAACATGATTAAACAAGAACGATGTAGGTAAGAACGGCTGACTACGTACCATCAGTTTCAAAAAAGGTTTTATTTTGCATCTTGATACGAACATCCCTGCTATGATGTGCATTAATGTGTGTATAGACTTCAGCTTTGTATGTGTGCACCAGGAGGAAATAGTGAAATGTATATACTTTGATACAGTCCCATTGCAGGGATGTGCAAATCAAAACTCTAAAACTATGCTGTGGGCACCAATGGTATTGCTGTTACTTGAAGCTATCAAAGAGATGTGATCTGAATCCATAATTATTATTCAATTGTCCAAACAATAAAATTTGAAAATGTAATTCTTCAGAGGTGGAATACATTGAGTGGGATGGTGTGTAGAGTAGCTACAGTGATGCGGTTAGGCCAAAAATTGAACATTCTTCCTCTTTTCTTCCTCATAAAGTATCTCCAACAACCAACATAATGTGCTTTTATAAATAGCCTTGAAACATTAGATGTTACAAAACATTTTTTTTCAGACGCTGACTCCGGAGCAATTTGGCAGCAAGTTCGGGGGCCTGCTTGGAGAAACCATCAGAACTGTCAGCAATATGCCCGTACGTATGTTTTTGAATAGCATCACACTTCTCATTTTGTATGCATTAGCATCAATTCGGTTGACTTCCCACGGTTGACAACCTGGGATGACGCACCCCTTTTCGGGCGCCAAAACGTTAGTAATGTCACATTTTGACTATGGGACTTGGAAAAGCAGGTGTTCGTGAGTATCAGCTACTTGTAAAAATTGGATTTGCTCACAGTATTTATGAAAAATTGCCAAAGTCACTGTGTGTAGTCTGGTCCCTAAAAGTTTTAGTTTCTAAGAATCAAAATTCTACAAACTTCAAACATCAGAGTTTCCAATGGAACGTGGCCTAATTTGGTAGCGATAGTACTAAAATTTCGAAATTAGTTGTCTATCGTCGACCAAGGTGACTTGCGGCCGCATTTTCCGCATACTTTGAAATAACTCAATAAATAACGCCGTCGAGAAATTTAGTATATACGGTTTGTATAGCTATTTTGACCACGAAGCACCGTAAGTTTCATCATTCTATCATCAACCAAAAAAGAAGTTATTTATGAAAAACCGTGCAGCGAGCTATGGCCCCCAATCGGGGGTTATTTCCCTCACCAAACAGGGTGATTCCCCGCACCCCCCATATATCAATCATTGAAACGCAAATTAAAAGGTTGAAAGTACCAATAGAAAGAACATGCCTAAATTAGTATATCAGTTGCTTAAAATAAAATGTTGAGTAAAATATTACGTCTGTGACAGTTTTTTTTTATGCTCGTCTTCCGCTGCTGTCTTACTCGACTGTCGAAGGGATTTTTTTCCCGATTTCACCGCGGGAAACAAAGTTTCTCTTCAATAATTGCAAACAAACATAACTGGAAGTCATTTCTTCACTTCCTGAACTAATTATGACCCTAAAGTATCAGTAAATGAACGAATATTACAAAAAAACTTTTAAGATTATGGTGAAACAAGTAAAAAATGTATCTCTTCAATTCTATAGCAAACTCATTGCATTAACAGGAATACAAGGCATGCTAGGTAAGGTATTGTTATCTTGGCATACAAATATGAAAAAAGAGATGGTTCGTGGGTGTTGAATATAAATGACCACATAGACCTAGACTTGTCACCAGGGGTTTAAAACATCGGGTCATCATAAAATTAGTTACGCGTTTTAAAATTAGCTGTGGTATCATTATTTTGGTTCATTCACTTTCAAATGTCATTCTATGTGTGAAGAATTGCATTTAATTAATTTTCTTTGAAGAAAAGCGGTGATATTTATCAACAAAATAGGTGCGGGCATCACTCCCGATCGTTTTTTCACCTGGTGTGATTCCCTGCGGTTGTATATTTGTATATATCTACAAAAGTTTACATTTTTTTCCAAAATCTTCTTACGCAACAAACTACAACTTATTCCGTGTATCATTACCATTTTTTCACCGAATACAATGGAAACTGTAGCCACAGCATCAAAGTTTGCGGAACGTGGATTTTTCTGAACTGAAATTATCGGGGACCTGAAAAACACACCTTCACTTTGGCGATTTTCCATAAATTCTGTGCGCGTATCGAATTTCTACCAGTAGCTGATAGTTACTAACAAAGACCTGCTCTTACAAGCCCCGCAGTCAAATAGTGACATTTCCTATCTTCAGGTGCCCAAAAGGGAGGTGCAGGGAGTCACGCCGTGTTGCCGACCCGGGTCAACACCCCGGTTGACGCTGAGAAGTATTTTGGAAAGTAGCTAGCAG
>SDVV010033240.1:0-11322 GCA_016164225.1 Gammarus roeselii
ATATATACATACATACATATATATTTATACAGAATTAAATACAATCAGGTACAAGCCCACACCAGTAACCAGTGAGACCAGAAGAGATTGACAAAAAAGCAATCGCTCGGAAGACTGTGCAGGAGAGAATGAGTGAGAAAATTATACTTTTGCAAGGGGAATAAGTGTTTTGATGGGCGATAAGGGGACTATTAACATGCATTGCAATCTACAAAGACTTCCTTGTGTCGAGTCGATGGACCTTACTAGAGTGTGACTAGGCTGAGTCAAGACAGTTATTAATTAGAGGCAGGATTGCAGTGAACTGAAACATTGTGCTGGCGCGAAGTTGGTTCTCCGAGTTATAGAATCATTATGGGCAAGTTGTGCAACATTCACTTATATAAATATGCTTTTTACGTAAAATCTCAAACGTTCAAGAGATCTCTTCTTTCTTGACTGTCATTAATCGTCAAACTTCCGTTCACCGAATTGGTGACAGCAACCATTACATTTGGGCATTAAATGATGGTCAGGAGCCTTGGGATGAAGACAGAAACTACATAATTTTTGATGTTATGTCAACAGCTGAAGTTGATGATTTACGTGTGAGTTCCCTGTGATATAAGATGGATATTTGGCTTAGTGCTATCCGGGACGCGCGTTCAGGGAACTGAGAAATGCAAGCAGGTCTACGAGCAATCTGTTATAATGTTATCCATGCTGGGGCAATAAATATTGTTACCCCGCTTTACATGCCAGCATTCCATGAAATAAGACATAATCAATACCATGGATTAACAGCTGAACACCTCCTGGAGGCACTCCAGAAGCTCCACTGACCGGCGTGACCATCTGATTCCGTATTGATCTGGAAGACATTAAATTGTCACCCCGTTGATGTGTCACTAAAGTGTATGGGAAAACTAATAAGGAAATTGACACTTTATTCAAATATTTGAACGAATTTGGCAACAATAAAATTAAACTGACAAACTTGTTTATATTTATACCGTATTTATGCGACATTATATCGTGAAGCGGTCCATACACGCAACCACATATATTTTAATATTAATCCGAAATTGTTTGGTTAAAATGTTTTGATTTGACTATCAAAATACTGAGCGAGAATTTAGAATTCACTTTAGTCGTTATTTTTCATATAAGGATTCAGGTCATTTTATCATTGTTTGAGAAATATGTTTGATCGCTTACATCAGTTTCAATCACATTCTTAAACGCCCACCTACCGGACTCGTCGACTGTCGACCTCAACGATCACCTTCCCAATGCCAACAGCCGCGGTCAAGGCCTTACTGCATCTGTAATCAGTTTAGGAACAACGCTTTGATGGCAAGCACATTACTAAAATATAGACCACTCGATGAACAAACTAATAAATAACCGCTCTCTGGTGACTGTCGTAAAGGCTTCCTTCCTATTTCAGACCTTCGCATCAGTCCCCACTAGTCACATTTTCGGAATTGTTTGGTCGTAGTTGTTTGGTCGAACTGATTGATTGGGCTTTCTTACAGCACTATCATTATAATGAGCGGGTAAACTTTATTGACCCTCGAATACTTAGAGCCATAAATTGAAAGAACTTATTTTAATTATAGTTAAGCTACTCGAGATATAACAATTTGAAAAAAATTGCTTCTAGAGGAAACAAATATATGATTTAATAACTTTTATACTAGCAAAAGAGTTTCACCCGGTCACATGATTATCGATACTTCGCCACAATTGATCGTTGTTAAATGGGATCATTATCACTAAATTTATTATTACTTCACGGTTTGCTGGCATCTGAATTTCTTCATCATTAAGAAATCATATTTGAACAGCGTGTTGTAGACGCAGCAAGAAGTTTGAAGCAGATCAAGCGGCGGCCTCTTCTCTGCTCTATGATGGAATAGAAGCGGGCGCACTTCACGATGGATAGGCGACGGCGGTGAGTGCGAGTCATATTACATTAGGAGAGGATAACTGGAATACATTCTCAATAAAGCTATGAATGAGATAACTGACCCGACGAATTCATTTTTATTATTGAAGATGTTCTATTTCCATATTTTAATGCTCGTGGAATCGCAGTTTTGTATAAGATTAAAAACAGAAGATCCAAAACCAAATATAAAGATGCTTATAAAATTTTACATTAAAAATAGCAAGGGAAAAACGTCTGCAAGCCCTGACAATTAGTCTGTACAGAAAAAGATATTTACTTTGAGTGGCAAACAATCGAATGAGAGCAGGTGCGAAAGAGGGTGAAAATTAACAGCTGGATAGATGGGGAAGAAAATCAATGAAAATGTTGACAAAATTATAAAAAGGCAGCTTCTTTGAGTCGAAAGGTGATCAAGACAAGGACTGAAAGTACGTTTCAGGGAAACTAAACGAAGTTTGAGTGGTGGTGATGTTATCTATCCGGTGTAACTGAACATATTCTGCACTGCAATTTATACTTTCAAATTGGAAGACCACTGCCATAAACGGTTGAACACTCAAATCTCGTTCTTCCAGCTTCAGGATACTGCAGATAAAACTCTGCGGTGTTTACACCCAGGATTTAACTACCTTCGTCACAGGGTTTCACCTTAACAATATCCCGTTGAAACAGCAAACAGACTCGATCACAGTAAATTATAGTTGATCTGATGGTCGACAATGTCTTCATCCGCTAGTTCATGAATACTGGCACTTGAATGAAATAATTTGATTTGATTTGGTTTTAGCCCCATTTCCACCGGAGCCTCAACGTGAGCCATAACAGGCTCCCCTGAATTGCTCGACGATCATAGATTCCAATAGGCTCGCACACCTCTGTGTGCGAGAAAAAACCACGTTGTCAAAGTTAGAACATTTTGAAAATTTCCTTCTTGTCAGACGTACGCTGGTGCGCACAAGAAAAACATTTTGACGAAACAGATCTCCGCCCCTAATCACCTAGAACTTCAGGAGTAATAGGCATGCACGCAAGTGCGTACAAGAAGCATCGTCGAGACTGGTAGAAAGTAAGCTCCGACAGCAACGCATCACAATGTTTACAGCTACGCGGGCTAATTCGGTTAGAGTATAATTCACTAATGCCTCCAACCCGTCAAAACCTCATGAGTAATATGAACGAGCGCCAGTGCGCACAGATAAAATCGTCAAAATTGGTAAAATGTCTACGGCTTCCCGGATTAGATCAACTCCAAACGCAAAGCATCACAAGGCTTATAGCTACACGTCCCACGTCAACCACAGAAATAACAAATGGTCCGTGCACGCGCGACCGAGCACAGACTGAAAAAACACTATTTCACACATTTAACAACAAGAACTCTCGCACAAATACATAAGCATTGTTCAAGAGGACCAAGTTGTGGTTTGCGAAAAAGAAAGAAAGGGCAGGTTCATCATTGGCTGAAAAACTGCTCAGATTATTGGGTTCACACTTATTTTTTAGGGGATAAGGAAGGGGGGCAGAGGTCCCTCGGGCCCCAAAAGAGCCCGATAGGTCCCAGAGGGTAACCCAAGTCCCCAGGGTCCCTCGAGCTCCCCGAGTCTCTCGAGTCCCCTCGTCTCAGTTCATCTGGGGTTGTCTCGACTGATTTCGGCCAGACTGGACTCGTTGCGCCCAACTCGACTTGTCTCGACATATTTCGACTGATCACAACACACCTCGACCAGCCTTGACGAGGCTCTCCCCCCTGCGGCGGTAATCCTGTGGACTGTAATAACCATTTTTTTTACTCAAGCATTTTCGGGTGGGAGCGGTGGGGGGGAGGGGCAGATGTGCCATGGGTCCCAAAAGACCCCGATGGGTCCCAGATGGTAACCCAAGTCCCGAGGGCTCCCCGAGCTCCCCGGTTCCCTCGAGTCCACTCGTCTCAGCTGATCTCTGTTTGTTTCGAATCATTATGGCCAGTCTTGGCTCGTCGCACCCAACTCGACTTGCCTCAACATTTTTCGACTGATTTCGACTCACCTAGACCAGCCTCGATGCGGCACTCCCCTCTGCGTCAGCAACGCTGTTTCTCAGGAGGGTGGTAATGGGTCTCATGGGTGTCTAAATGGGCTCAGGATGGTCCAAGTGGGTCCCATGAATCCTCCTGGAGAACAAATAAAGAAAACAAATACTGTTTGAGTGATCATGAATACGATATGGTCGCTATCAGATTGTATTCATGGCCGTTAGCGTGCAACTGTTATTGCTCGATAAGTGAACGATTAGAGTAGTAATTGTGCTAACAGGATCGACTATTTAAAATCATACCGAAAAGAAATTAAATGATCCCATTTTAGTCCTAATGTGCACATGAACAATATTTTTAAAATATTCTCCACTAATAGATGAATGATGAATAGTCAGAATAGAACAAATGAAACAGTGTGGCTTTAGGAATAGTGGAGGGTCGACCGATCAGATTTTTGACGTGAGACAGGTCTGTGAGAAGTACCTTGTCAAAGGAAAGAATGTGTTCTGGGCGTTCATGGATCTGAAAAAGGCATACGACAGGATTGACAGGGGAGCGCTGTGGAGGGTGTTGCGTTTGTATGGAGTGGGCGGACATTTGTTGAAAGCGGTGCAGAGTTTCTATGTTGGCAGCCGAGCATGTGTCAGAGTGGGAAGTGTGGTGAGGGATTGGTTCACAGTGAAAGTGAGACTTAGACAAGGCTGCGTAATGTCTCCCTGGCTGTTCAACCTCTATATGGAGGGAGTGGTCAGGGAGGGGAACGCGAGTGTGGTGGGTCGTGTCTTGGAACTGTCGGAAGCGAATGGGCGGAGTTGGCAGTTGAGGGAGTTGCTATATTGCGAGGATACGGCCCTGGTTGCGGATTCAAAGAAGAAGCTATGTAGGCTAGTTTCTGAGTTTGGTAGAGTGTGTGAGAGGAGGAAGCTTCGAGTGAACGTGGGTGAGAGTGAAGTAATGAGATTCTCGAGGACTGTAGATGCGAGCAAAATAAGTGTCGCCCTATATGGAGAGCTCTTGGAGGTAGTTCAGTGTTTTAAGTATCTGGGCTTCCATGCGGAGATAACTGAAACAAGTGGAAACTGAAGTGGAAGCGTGAGTGAAGGAGGGGGTAAAGTGTTGGGTGCACTGAAGAGTGTAATGTGCTGTAGGACGCTGGGGATGGAAGCAAAGAACGGGCTGCATGAGGGAGTTGTTTTCCAACTGTGCTCTACGGAGCTGAGACTTGGGGGGTGAGAGCAGAGGAGAGAAGAAGATTGAATGTTTTCGAGCTGAAATGTTTGAGGAGCATGGCTGGAGTAACGCTTGGGATCCGGATCACCAACGACGTGGTTCGAATCAGAACAGGGATGGTGAAGAAGTTCGAGGACAAAGTGGATTCGCGTGTTCTGAGATGGTTCGGGCACACGAAGAGAATGAATGAAGGGAGATTGGTGAAAAGGGTGATGAATGCGGAGGCGGTTGGTCGCAGGCCTAGAGGTAGACCGAAGTTTGGGTGGATGGATGGTGTGAAGCAGGCGTTTGCAAGGAGAGACAAGAATGTGGAGAGGGCGAGAGAGCGTGCAATGAACAGGCGTGAGTTGATTTTGACGCTGCTCTGATGTGCTTTCCCGCCCTTGGCATTCCGCTGTCGGGATGGTCGTGGGTGGGAGGGGGCGGCCATTATGACGCAACGGGGGTAAACCAGTGAAAACTGTCGGGCCCTGCTACTGACAACGGATCTTCGGACTGCACTCGTGACCCAGAGTGTAGGTTGTGGAGGTACCGGCCGGACCCTTTAGCACAAAAGGGCTAAGTTGTGTGAGTGTGAGCGTATGAAGGTGTGAGGTGCGCCTTGCCTTCGGCCACCCCTCTTTCTGGGGGATGTGGCTTAGTGTATGTCTGTTTCTGTAGAACAAATGCATTCTGTCGAAATACAGGTATAAATAACATCATCCTTATGGTATATAAAAATCAAATAACGTATGAGTTTATCCACCCCATCACCGTTTTTGAAGTTAAAAATATATCGGTACTCATGCTTCATATGCTGAGAGCAGGAATATGGCCATACAATAACCACTGGACCCGAATCATAACAGTCAAGAAGAGTTTCGATAGCAACACATAACAGTTAAAACCATAATGACTGTTTGGTTGACGTGACTTATCAATGGGCAATTACCACACTTCCTAATGCCAGCGTTCCCGTCGACAACATGGCTCAAGACACGGAGCGGCTCATTTGGAAACGTTTGATAAGGCATGTCAATGTGAACCCGGTAATGACAATCAATTTGACCATTCACGCTGAATCATTTCCCCCCAGGAATACACCGGACGGCCATACTGATTTATAACTACTCCACAAACGAGTGGAAATGCATCAAATCGCTGATACTGTTGATAAATGAAACTATTAGAGCGGATTCAAAATTTATTCCAGACGATTCTTTGCTGAAAACAAATGTATTTTGTTTTATTCAACCACAAGGACACGTTAGCATTTCATTTTTCAATGTTCTAATCATGTGATTGCAATTTGCACAATACCTCACTAACAGCATTGTCGGTTGTCTTGATTATATTATACTAATTCCTGTCCAATTCGTCGTCTCCGTCTTCTGCTCAGTCCGCGATTCACCTATATTCTCTTCTCTATCCGAGCATCAATCCCATTTTATTTCTTCATCATAATCCTCGCCGCTGTTCAGGTTTCACAACTTAAACATTCATTCGCCAGACTGTTTCACTCCCACACCATTTAATCAAATTCTATTATGTTGTATTTCCTTTCCTCGATCATTATCTTTGCCATGCCTCATTGCCTCATCCCGTCTCTATCTTCACCACAATCTTCAAATGGATTCCCCACTCCATCCTTCATTTGTCAAATACACCAGACAACGAGTTGTTTCATGTCCGTCGTGACATCATACGCAAGCAGTAGATTTCAGGAAAGGCCGTTCCCTGGATTGTGGTTGAAAACAAGTGATTCAGGATGTACTCGATTCAGAATGAATATTTGTATGTTTCCGTAGGTAACATTGGATTTTCCTCCACAAATCAAAATAAATCCCGATGTTCAAAATTTATATTCATTTAGCAGACTCCGCGAACTTCTGTAAAGAGTGTACCTACTCTATTCAATGACTCACAATCAAGCAGTAAAATGGTCCAGGTACGGAAATGTGAAAGCTGCTATTTATAACCGATCTGCTATCAACTGGACATTAGATCAGATGCGCCAGCGCGTCATGTTATAAGATAATGAAACAATTTATGAACCATACCATGTGCGACTTGCAACGAATGCGTGGGTGAAAATTGTATGTCTACGCAAACCACTATGGGAAAGTAAAAATATTGTATGTCAGTCGACGAAGATTGTTATAACACCTTCTTCTGACTTGGAGAGTTTCTTTTGTTTATCCTTATAGTACGTGCATTACAAAGTTCTTAGCGTGTTTTCTTCAGGGTTATTTACTCAATAATTTTAAAATTTGATCTTGCATAGTGTTATCATGATAAAAATAGCAATTGTGGAATAAATTACCCTGAATATATTTTTCTAAGCTCGAGTATAATGGCTTCAGACGTTGCCAACATTCAACTTCAAAATATGATACTAACGAGACCCATTTACCCAATCTTTGTTGTTTGTTTGCTATAAACCTGTACCACAAACCTAAATTTAGACAAAATTCAGCGTCCCAAAAATTTATGTTCATGTGGCATTTTGAAACATTTGACAAGGTGAAAAAATTATAAACAATTCCTGTTCCACCAATGTCCTGAATCGTGGATGTGAATTGTATAGAATATTATTTTATCGTGAATTATGATGGAGAAAATATGATACAAAAATGTCCAAACCATGTATATAAAAATCTTGATCCACAACTTCAGATTAATTGTTATTGTACTCACTGCCTAATTTACTATTGTATAAAAATATAATTGACCAGAGACAAGTTATAGAGACCTAAGATTAACTTTCAACGACAGGAACCCGACCTCGAACCTTCGTCGCAATCTCTGCAGGCCGCCACTCTGCTCACTCGACCACTCCCGCCACAAGAAGTGGGGTTGCCGCGGTCTAGAATTTTGTTTGATATGTGGACGTGTTTTGCGTAAACAGAACCGTAATCTTTGCTAAACATAAATAACACCAGATCTCGACGCAGTATAGAAAATACCATTTACAATCGATTAGATTTAAAGAGGCATTAAAAAAAACAGCATAGAGCGAATCATTGGTGAACTGAATTTTTAATCATTGAATCAGACAGCCAAATACAGTTTCTTCAAAACATATCAAAATAAGACTGGCGCATGAGCGTCTCACCCCTAAGACCAGCACGAGTCTTTATGGGACACTGTTTAAAATGATGTCTGCAAATAACACACACCGAAAATATTATGAAAAAAAGACTTCTACATCTACGTTCTTAGAAAATAGAATTTCAAACAAGTCAAAACCAAAAGATTGTGAAGGTAATGGTTTAACAGGTACCATGCAGTAAACAGATAGATAGGGTCAGGCGATGAACTATGTTTAAGAATTGGTAGTCAATTTGTCCTTTCGGGAATAAAATTCAGAAATTCCTGATCTTTTGGTTAGCGATTCAACCTTCATCAACTGCAAAATTACTCTCTTGGTATAAACAACAACTTATATGCTGAATACTGAAGATAAAATTTGAAAAGTATTGTTGAAATACAAATGTCATTTTTGGGGGGAGGGGTGGGGGTAGGAGCAGATCATATGAGCCAGTATCGAAGAATCGTGAGAGAAGTCACGGCAGCTGATTATTAACTGGTGTTCTTCTGAATCCAATTATGTATATTCTTTGTTATACCATGCACTGAATAACATCAATTTACCGTGTAACATAATCATCGGGTAGCTAATCCCTCCAAAGAAAACTAATGCCAGGATGGAAAATCTGTCTCACCCAAACCGTAACGAGCAACCAATTGATCACAGAGACTGGTTGATTAGAGCGAGGATGAGACTGGCAGGCAAATATTACCCAGAATACCTTCTTGTTCAAAAATTACATAATCATTCCTTAATTTTAAATCAAATCAATTAACGAAGCAACACAGCAATAAAATAGGTTACGACAATGCCCTTTATAAGTAATATACCTTTTGGTCAATAAATCGCACACGCACCGATCGTACAGCGCTATGGAAGATACACATACATACACCTGAGCGCACACACTCAATACACACACACATGCGCACAGACACCTACTCACACACACACATGCATACATAATAATATAAATATACATAATTGTAAATTCATGATGACTGCGCTGGACGGTCAGAATGAAGAACTGTTAGTTTTTTGGGTGAATGGGTTAACTGAAATATTCAAAGATTTAAGGGCTAGATTCAAAAATTGAAGAAACGCTAGTTAACTAATCAAGTATTAACTATGCTGATTCAGTAACGAATTCAAACATATTAACACTAGATTGACAGAATTATGAACCGACTATTATTAATTTTAGAAACTTTTTCGTTCATATATAACTCGTTGAACTGAATTTAAAAACTATCTTTCCCTACAATATCTATGTATGGTGATTAATACCAAAGATAAACTTCAAGGTTAGTTATTACAAAAGAATACTAGTCATTTCCCGTGGGATTCTACATAATATTGATTTTTGTTTCGATATCATATCCGGACAAGGCTTCTCAATAGGTTTCATAAAATATTTTTTTTATTAAACTTGAATACATAGTGGAAACCGCTGTCGAACTCTCGTTTGCCACTGTACATCAATAAAATCCTCCACGTCAACGAAAACAAACAAATCGGCACAGTACTGAGAAGAATATCAAATATGTCTTCAACAACTGAAATATTATCGTAAGATTCAATAATAAATCGTTTACGTATCTTTCATACCTATAGGTATAAAGGCTGGGTTAATGGAAGGTTGGGTAATCCAACCTGTCGAAGGAAGGTTGGGTAATCTAACCTGTCGAAGGAAGGTTGGGTATTCCATGCCTTCGGGAGGCAAAAGTGACCGATAGACGATGAATGGTGGTCGAAAAGTGTATGTGTTTCCATGGAGGTTATTATGATTGCCCGGAAGGAAATGTTCAAGAGACTTTATCATAACTGCATGCGGTGCAAGTTGGTAACAGTGGATGCCATTCAATTGTACCTTTGTTGAGATTTGGAACAATCGATCAGAGGGGGCGTAGTAAAATGACTAAGAAGGGATGTAAATATATTTCTTATGTAGTTATTGCAGAACGCTAATTTGGGCATCATAAATTCCGCAACTAACGATATTTCAATGAAGTAAGTGAAGATAAATGGAGCCATAATATAATTTTGTCAAGAGTTTTTCCGGATGTCATGAACTGGTTTTTGTTTCATAAACCAACCGATTTAAACAACTTCCTGCATGCTTCTGAAATAGGCAAATAAAATTTTGAATCTGTCCACATAACTACCCAGAAACTTTCCCGAAACCAGACAATTCCCCTTTTCGTTACCAAAATAGACCTCCAGGTCGCTATTCACACCTTGCTTACGGATATAATAATGACTAACACAAGTTGTTGAAATTTACTGACAGCCTATTGTATTGAAGAAAATAAACTGTTGAGAGAAAATGACTGGAAATACGTTTAGCAAACTAACAAGGTGCCCGGTAGCAAGTCATCCCCAACATCATTAAAACCAGAAAACAGTGAACACTGCGCTCACCCCCATGTCACGTTTAACGGCACTCCCATACCCCACAGTCCAACTTCCACAAATCCTTGGAGTAACTTATGACGTGGGGATGACATTCAAGCCTCACATAAGCCGCATTGACGGTAAAGCCATACCAAGACTGAACGTGTCCCGGGTACTTACCACAACCACCTACGGTCAATCCAAGGAATCGAGCACAACACTATACAAACCATTTAATAGGCCCATCATCAACTACGCAAATCCCGCCTGGTCCTCTGACCTTGCACACACACACATTAACTCCCTACAAAGAATACAGAATGCGGCCTTGAGCATCAGAACGGGCTGTTCACAGACCACACCCGTTCCCCACCTGCAAGAGGAAACCATGGTCCTTCCTCTCAATGATCTTCTTGATATGAGAAGAAGATCATTGAATTCCCGGCCTTTGGGCTATGCGCTGCCGCCAGACAACTCTCAAAAACATCACTAAAAGTTTAAGTCGCGACAGCGGGGGATAATTTGAAGTAATATTTGCGGCACCGAAGGTAAAATCTACAGTAATTCGTGCTTGCGTTGATTATCAGAGAAAGTACTCTAGGCTCCAAACAGGGAACATATTTTCTTCACGTTCTGTTTTCGACATCTCGGTATCGAGATAGTACATTATATGGTATATGC
>SDVV010033241.1:0-11322 GCA_016164225.1 Gammarus roeselii
CTTTCACCCTTTTCACCGACTGGAGACGGTTCCTGATCAGCTAGGCTGATTCAGAAGTGGGGTTAAACGCCAAGGAAACTGAAGATGAACCTGCAGACAACGGGCCACAAGATGACCATTAGATGAATACCTGAACACCCCCAGACCCCCACCCCATCTCCAGTTTAGACTGGAGAACACACAAGGGAGCCACGCTCACAGAATGAACTCCTATTTTCTCAGCTTCGATTGCTTAACGGTTCGGGGACCAAATGTAAACGACAGGTTGACCCATTCAAAATATATATTGCCCTGCGGGTTAGAAACACGTACCACTAAGTTAGGATAAGTTGAGAAGGTTCCAGCAATATGCTCGTAACGTAGCTAGCAAATATGTCAAGCTATACGCAACGTAACGTTGCACGTCAGCGACATCGTTACTGTTGTCATTCACTATCTATTCCCACAAGGACCTACCTGTAGTTGGTATGACGGAAAACTACTTATAGTACACCCCTACAGCTTGTATTTGTCCTGGAACCTCTGTCTGTGATTGGTTGATTTGTTCATGTGTGCCAAGTGGATATAGCCACCGTGTGTTTAGGATGTTTTCGTGGCGGTGCAATTTGGATCTGTTGCCTTTGTGATCAAACGTTTGCACCTGTGTTTGTTATTCAGGTCAATTTCAGGAGGGAGTTGCTGCAATCCATCGCTAACGACGCTGGCGATTTTGTGAAAATGTGCGACCTCACAAGTTGCAGTTTTTTTTCTTCAACATGTATCTGGATGACCTCCCTCGCCCCAGAAAGTGTCCTGGGATTTTAGGTTTACTTCTAACTCAATCGACCTGCGTGGTCCTTCTACGTCTGAATTCGACTTGGGTCTTAGGATAACACTCACAGAAAAGTCAACCTCTTCATCGAGAGTCTGGTGCAAAACAAACCTATATTCCACATTGATTGTCAACTATTTTTATTTGTGCAAATGGAAAAATTTGTGTTCAAAAGTTAATTGCACTTCATTGAGGAAATTGACACTACGTAACCTAAAACAATTTATATTTTCCAAAAAATCAACTGGATCAAAATCTATCGTGTATAGGTCCATTTTGATTTCATGGTCTTGGCCTATCATAACCTTACGTATTTTAGATTTTCATTAGTTAGGTATATGATTATGCTAAATGAATTATATGTACCAAAAAGTATTGTTTGTGCATGCAAGAAGGCTTTTATTATGTTGTAGGTATCTATATAGTCCAGATGACATCATGCCACTTGATCAACTTTTCTATACCAATTGGCTTTCAAGCCTTGCCTTTGCTTTGGCATATCAGATCCAGGTAGGCCTGGTAGGGCCCTAGGGCAGTGTAAGAAGGTGTAGTGATGAAAATTATTGTTTTAGGGTAGCAAAGAATAAAGAATAAGGAAGGATAGAGTGAGGGAATCTGAACCTAGTCTACTGCCCAAGCTTTTATTCTATGCAATCTCATTAATGTTGTCCATACTCACCTCCCCAGTAAAACTCTCATACTCTGTGGGTTGGTTTCCCTATGGTATCATAACAGATATTGCTGGTTGAACAGCTGTGCACCACTGGCATCCCATTCTTCACCCTTTTGCCTAATTGCTTCTCCAGAAAATTTTTTGTTGCTACAATCTCACGTTTTTTACTCATTCCCTAACCACATTCTGTGGTCCTCTCTCTTTTGTTCCTTCCACCCATTTAGTTGAGCTGCTCCATTCATCACATTCATTTCAGCTCTCTTCTGCTCTTCCATACCATTTGTTCTTAATTTAATTTTGTCTACATTGCATGCATTTTCCAGTGCTATTTTCTGCCCACCTCTACATCCATGAATTAACCTCGAGAGATTGAGTTGGAGACTGTTGGAGTTTGTGTTGAGACTGTTGGAGTCTCCGCAGAGGAGGTGGACCAGGGAGATTGATGGGCTAGGTGGAGTGGACTAATGGTGAGCGGCTCAGAGCAATGCAATTGTTTTCTGTGAGGGGAAGGTTGTTGCGTTCTGATCTTGTGAAGTGTTGGAAGATTTTTCATTGTTCTGTTGATTCAGGTTTGTCTGCTCTGTTTGAGAGAGCTCCGGATGTTGGCACACATGGGCATTCTTTCAAGCTGGTGGCTCCTCACTGTCAGACGGACTTTAAACGCAGATTCTTTTATTCTTGCTGTGTGCAGATTTGGAACCGGCTGCCCGCTGATGTGGTGCAGTGTGATTCACTTTGCGGCTACAAGAGGGCCCTGGCGGAGGAATTCGGGGCTGTGTTGTATGAGTTTTGCTAGACTCAATTTGATGTGATATTGTGACTTTGTTTGTGTTGCTGACAGTTATGTGCAGTTGTTGACTGTCTTCATTGTTTTGTTTTCTTTGGACCTATTGAATGCATTCCGACCAGCGTCCTGCTGCAGTGCTTGTACCGTGCTGTTCATTTTGATTGCTGGCTCGCTGAGGTGTACTGCCTCCCATGCCCGCTTGCTCTGTTGGCGGGGCTGTGGGGGGCTGCAAAGGTGAGAGCTTTAACAGTAGCTGGCCCCTACTGCTACCATCATATAATGGTTTGGGCTTCTTGTCATACCATTTAAGTATTGATTTCTCATTGTTCTTTTTGTGTTATCTTTCCAGTCTAATCGGTATCACTCTGGTGTCAATCTTTCATTTATTTACTCGCACTCTATTTTGGATCTTTGCCACATTTATCATTCCTTAGACATCGCCATATGCTCATGCATCTTGTGGTCATTTACATTTGTACCCATTGAAGGATACTGCCCTCCATGCCAGTTTGCACAATTTGGCAGGCAGCGCAAGCAAACATTGATAAGAAATATGTGATGCGCACGTGAAATCTTGAAATGAAGCGCACGTGAAGACACTTTTCAAAATATTGCATGCGGAGACAGTACAATGCACGTAAACAATTTTTCAAAAATTTTTGTTGCGCTAAAATTTCATGCACGCATTTTCCTCCATGGCATATTGATTCAAGCTGACACCAAGATTCCTAACCACTGCGCATCACCATCATTGAAGAACTACTAATTTCTGTGACCAAACAGTCTGGATTGTCATTGGTTACTGAGAGAAACAAACAAAAACCAATATCGCATTTTTTTGGCAGGTGAATAAAAAATTGATGATTCATAATATAATGGGCAATGTCAGTAAAGTCGAAGCGCACCAGCGTTTGGTATGAATGCAACAATAGCTAAACTGTAATATTGAATTAGGCCCTGCATGGTTCAAACGACAATTTAACATAACTGCATTTTTGACAATAGATGAAAAGAAACACCGACGTCGCACACGTTATGTAAACAAGTTTGCTGCAACATTCATGGAAAAGACAGCGGGGTGAAAGTGCATAAGTAAGCATTGTTAGTAATGGCAATTTATAATAAGATCTGACAGGTATTGGTAATTATAATTCATAACTACCATATGAAAGAGTATCATCTAAATGTCACATTCTGTTTTGTATGACGCCTGATTGGTGAAAGATGCTTACGTCTATGTGCGGTCATCTCAAACTCTACACACATGTAATTCTGCAGTCTGTTTAGCGGCGCTCGCACCTCTAGCTCTCCGTTTTGTATATATGTCAGTGTCTCTGACAGTGGTGCACGTAACTCTACAAACATACTCTGCGAGCGCACACAAAGGTATAGATTTGCTGATCTCAGCTTTTCAAGCGCACGGCTGACTCAGTTCTTAATATTTGGCGATGAAAACGCACGTAATGTTCTCAACCCCTTGCCCAATTGTGCTATTTGGCTTCCATGCATGCAGGCCTGTTGGATGAGCTGTGGGGGCTGCATAGGTGAGATAGGAATTGTAGTACCTTGAGCCTCCCAGTTGCATCCCATGGCACCATAGCAGGATAAAGAAGACCAAACCTGCGGGGCACAGGGAACGCAAGAGTCAATATAGAAGCAAGCATGCTATTTGCAAGAATAGAAACAAATGAAACAAATAACATGATATCAAATTGGGTGAAACACAATAGAGCAACAAATAGCCTCGATCGGGGTGACTCTCCGCATTTTCCCTATACCTTGAAATAACTTCAAAAGTACCCGGTTTGAGAAATTTGGTATTTTCGATGTGTATAGCTACCATAAAGATCATGAAGCACCGTAAGTTTCAACACTCTATCATCAACCAAAAAGTAGTTATTTGGTTGATGCGAGCTATGGCCCCCAATCGGGGGGTGATTTCCCGCACCCCCGATTTATCAATAATTAAAACGCAAATAAAAAGTTTTAGAGTACCAATTGGAAGAGCATGCCTATATCAGTATATATCAGTTGCTTGATATTACGTCTGTGACATGTGTTTTTGATGCTAGTCTTTTGCTGCCGTCATATTGGACTAGAAGATTTTTTTCCCCCCAATTTCGCTGCGGGAAACAAAGTTTTTCTTCAATAATCGCAATCTAACTATAATGGAAGTCATTTCTCCACATGCTAAACTAATTATGACCCTAAAGCATCAGTAAATGAGAGTATTACAAAAAAACAATATTTTTAATTGTTTTTTTGTAATATAACAAGTAAAAAATATATCCCGTCAATCCTACAGCAAACCTATTGCATTTACATGAATACAAGTCATGTTAGGTAGGGTATTGTTATCTTGATATGAAAATTAGATACGCATTTTGAAATTAGCTGTGGTGTCATTATTGTTGGTCATTTACTTCCAGATGTCAGAATATGTGCCAAAAATTGCATTCAAACTACAAGAAAAACTAAGATATCTATCAAGAAAATAGGTGCGGGGAATCACTCCCGATCATTTTTTCACCTGGGGCAATTCCCCGCAGTTGTATATTTGTATATATCTACAAAATTTCACACCTACACTATGGCGAATTTTCATAAATTCTGTGCGCGTATTGAATTTCTATAAGTGGCTGATACTTATAAAAAATAGCTACCTGCTCTATCAAGCCCCGTAATCAAACGGTGACATTTCCGACGTCTTGGTGCCCAAAAGAGGGCTGTGGGAAGTCATCCTGTGCTGCCGACCGTGGGAAGTCACCCCGGTCGACGCTATATAAAAAAAATACTGAGAAAATTACAGTTAAGGAAAAAGATTTCTCATCTGCAGTCCTTTTCCCCCATATAGGTGGAATTTTCCTACTTACTCAGCCTACTATTCCACATGAGCACTTTCTTTGGCCCCTGTGCATAGCTCATTCTATCTAGCTAATAATAATCCAATCTTGCCTTGTATGCCAACACTGCTTTCATCCCTTGGTCTCCAATCAGACCTGATCCCCTATCCCCTCTGACTGCTTCCACGTCTAACATCCATTTGCTGCTACCTTATTTTGTGTCACATCAGTTTTGCTAGCTCACTCTCTGTCTAATTCATGCCATCCAAATATTCCATTTATATTGCTAGATACAGCCACACTCTTTCATATCTCATCCAAGCATTTATACTGGTTGGCTCTGATGCCTGCTATGATAGCTTGTCAATCCCACCACTTTGCTGCACTAAATATTATTTTTGTCTTTGCCTTCTCACACCCATTTTCAGTCAGTCTCCAAGTCACTTGTATACTGTTGTATACCCTATTTACCTCAACTTCTCCCAGTCAGACTGGAAATGTCCAATGCGGATAAGAGTTACTCCAGAAAGTGATCCTTGCGGAGTTATGGAAAATTGATCAAACATGGAGTTGTATATAATTAACAGCTCACGCTGCAGAGTATAGTACAGACACAACTCTGCAGAGTTGTTGAGCAGGGGGAAGTGTATATGCAAAGTTGTGGAGCAGCACAGACCCTCTCTCCTCCGTTTTCTGCTGCAGTTGAGATACAGAACTACACCGCGCCCGCGCAAAGCGGCATCCGTTTCCACCTGAAGTATGAAACGCAACAATGGTGAGGGTGACGTATCTTTGGAAATGTCACAAAGTTCAGATCCTTGAGGCGGATTTAGTGTTAGGACAAATTTCAGTGGAGTAGCTGCCTAAAGTTTTTGTAGTTCAACAAAAAGGCAACAATATCCTCGCAGAGTTGTAAGCAAAATTTTTGCTGAGTTATGCGTGCGTCTGATATGAGTACTTTTTCCACCCTGGTCTCCCAGTTGCCAGTTTAACTCATCTCCTTCTTTGCTGTTTACTGCAATAACTTGCTTTTCTCACCACTGATCTGCAGCTGAAAGTCCATTCAGTATTCTTTCATAACACCAAGCATACATACATTGTAGTTCATTATTCATACTGTAATGACATTATTACCTGCATACAGCTCATTAGTTCATTTCCAATGCATATACCTAGACCAAACCTCTTAATTCTCTTGGCTAATTCTGTTTGATATCAACCAAAGAGTATCAGAAAAAATACATCCCTGCTTTACTCTTTTTTTTTGCTTCTCCTGCTCTTCAAGTTCATTTACTGCACATGTGCTTTCATACATGGTCCTGATGATATTGACTAATTTTAGCTCAACTCTTAGTCAGTACACAGGATATAGCTGTGAGATGCACTCATTATTGCAGGTTTGTTCCATATTGTTTGGTTATTAGGCTTCATACCTTGTGAACTCATACATTTTCTTGAATGCCATCACAGAAAACAGACCTTATTACTTAGCTATATCACCCAAAATCCAGATTCATTGGGAGTATTACTGTACTTATTTTTTAAATAAATAATTCTGTGAAGGGTTGTTGATAACTCACTCTAGGGACAAACAGACATTTTGATTTGGCTGCTTGATGGCATTATTGTCTAATGTGTAGTTAATGGTACCTGTGTTCTAGCTTCTGCTAGGTATGGCTAACCAAAACTCCAATGCTATTCTATAGCCACTTGTTATTTACACTGCATATCAAAATTGTATCTAATAATTATTGTCATATTTATGCTTGAAGTAATGAAGTGGTCTGGTATTCCTGATTGAGCTTGCTCATATTATGAGGAGGAACAAAACACACAACCAAACTCTCATAACAACTAAGCTAGTTTTTATCTACATGGTGAACAGCATTCCTTCCCATTGGGCTGGTTCCCTCTTAGGCTCTAGCTATGAAATATGCAACTTCCCTTCTCATCATCATACAGTGATTTTTTTTCAACACTCTTCTTCAGAATACTTTCACCATACATGCAATGCCAATTGTTGATCAAGCCAAAACAGAGGGGCTCTGCCAATTATGGATGGGCCAAGCCCATTAAGAAAGGGGAGGGGGGTGGTGGTGCAAAGGCATCTTGTGCCTCCCCAACAGTCTATCAAGACGTTGCCCACTCTCCATCCCTTGATGGATAGACAAATTTATATGTCTATACAATTGACACTTACCTTGTAAGTGTATATGAGGATATACATTTCCCACAGTTCCTATTATTTTCATCATATGGTTTCTCATTATCCTGGAATATATGGTATTCAATCTCATTTTCCTGGAATACCATGTATCCTTTCTTCATTTGCTCAATCATCAGAGTGACCACAAATATATATTCCTCTCCTCTCTGGTCTCTTCCTAAAGCATTCTGTTCCTTTGGCTGTGTTGCTGGAGCAACAAAGGAAATCACACTGCACCACTTCAGAGAGCAGACCGTTCCAGACCTGAACACAGCAAGAAAATAATCTGCTTTAATAGTCTGTCTGACAGCAAGGAACCAGAGCTTGAAAGGATGACCATGTGTGCCAATATCCGGTGCTTGCTCCAACATAGCAGACAAACCCAAATCTACCAAACAGTGAAAATCTTCAAACACTTTACCAGATCCAAAGGCAACAACCTCCCATTGAGAGAAAACAACTGCAAAGATCTGTGCTGCTCACCATGGTCCTCTCCACTCAGCTCAACATTTTTCCTGGTCCACTGTCTCCGCTCAGACTCCAAAAGTCTCATATCCCTCAATTATGTATCCCACATTCCACACACTCCAGCAGTAGTCCAAGATAGGTATCTCACCTTGGTGGCTTTGAGACTGCTTAACATGCCAGGAGTCACAAATGCCGGAGCACCCCAGAACCACAAAAGCACGGCAAAACATTGCCGCTCTAAGATCAGGAAATTTGTATTTCAGGCAACTTATCACACAGCTACCTTGTTAGTCACAACATAACAAATAAAAACATGCATATGTACATACACATGCACACATACATATACATGCATTAAAAAATACATATACACATAAACATGTGCATACTTACATTACTACACACAAATTAGGCCTAATCAGGCTAGTCAAAATCTACAAAATCATCTTACAACAGATCAGCTAGGACCTTCTTATAGCAAGTGCTATCTGTCAACTGCACTATGTCTGCAGGCAAACCATTCCACACAGCAATATATCTCACACTGAAGGACCTACTGCGGGCATCAGAAGAGCAAGTCGGAACCACCAACTTCAGCAGATACCCAACTCTTCTGAGGTCTGCCCTCAGAAGGTGACCCTTGACAGAAAACAAATCCAAGCTCCTCAATCGATTACCATAGTCCACATCAGCAAGCCCATCAATGTTTCTGGTCCATCTCCTCTGAATAGACTCAAGCAGTCTGCAGTCTCCACAATATCCATTGTTCCAGACACAAGATGCTTACTCAATAAGTGGGCAAATATGTGCAACATACAAGGGTACCATAAACTCTGGGGCCCACAGACAGATGATCTCAACAAGCAGTTTGCCAGCCCACCAGCCTTTGCAGCCACCACACAGATATGATGGTGGAATCTGAGACTTGTCCACATTGACCCCTAAGTTTTTGTGTGGTGACAAACTTCGATGCTCAACCTTGCAAGAAGTACTGGTTAACTGGGACTAGAGCATCAAAATCAATGCCTGCTCTGTAAAAGGGTAGCTTTTACAGACCTTTGTAAAAGCCTAGCATTTACAGGGGTCGCCCTGTGCTGAACAGCTACTGGCCGACAGAGGTCGCCCTGTGCTGAACAGCTACGCTGTTATGGGACACTGATCGCCTAATCGGCTCGTTTGTATAGCGGATATCTACCTGTCCATTGAGCGTGCGAGACCACCGTATCCCATCTCAGGGTTACACCTTTATTGTTGGTCACTGGTAATTGATAGACCAGTTATCTCTCTAAAATCACACCTCACATTTGGCGAATTATGTATTTATAGCCATCGATAAGATTGACCCCCAAGATTCACGGATTGACGGCGACCTATCAACAGGACAAGCGTAAACAAGAACACTTGTTAGATTAGACGAACACGCACATACCATGAGTCCGACGACGGCCGTACCTAGACCGGAAACACGAGCAACTACCTCAGTATGCGAGTGACCTTCCACCGGCTCACGCGAGCAGTGATCGTAAAATGGACCCCTCGCAAATGATAGGGATCATAGCACCCCGCCGACAAACATCCGGAAGCTTTCCCCATATGCGAGAACCACCGTATGTCTATTCTAAATTCCCGCTGTTCAATGCTAACGGATTCGAGTGCCCTCCACTCACAGAACTCCACGAGTCCACCGCCAATCCCAGTCCAAGCAACTGTTGGTACTATGAATGAGGAGAGCAATTGATTATGCCAAGGTCCAGCCACCACTCTTGGATAGGAATGAAAAGTAGCTACACTTTGACCCTTATACTTCACCACCAGACATGCTACAACAATGACACCTTAGGACTGCAGATGAGTACCTGCCTCACCAATACGATACCTCTCAGTTATTCAGTACGTAACTAAGTGGTTTATTTCCCGTTATAGCCTAGTATAAAGTATTCATGATTATTAAAACCCACTTTGGACACCTCTACAACCAATGAAGATACCATCAAAGGGCCAGATGAAGACTTCAAGACGTATTCTTTTTAGGATGAAATAGTGTGGGTTTATGCTGCCCGTTTCTTTAAATTCAGGTTCCACAGCAAAAATCTTCCCCTGAGGTTTTGGCGTGATGAGAACCGTTGTTACTACCTTGAGGATAAGGTAAGGTGCTCCCTCTCTGGATTAGACCTATGTGGTCATTCAGGAGTCCATTGTTTAATTTTTGATAATTTTGTTCTGCATCATTTAGGGAAACTTGCAGTTATGATGAGGCCCTCACACTCCGGGGTTGAAACTTCTAATCCTCGTTTCTGAAGGCCAAGCTGAGAAAGGAGGGCCAGCACTTTAAATGCTGGTTGCTTGAGAAAAAAAAACTTACATCCTTAGTCAACATACAAAGTTTACTACTAGGTGATATGGCTAACACTGGAATCCTACTTCTTTATAGGATGTTTTGGCAACGGTCAAATGTTAGGGCTAAACAATTCAAACAACGATCGCAGCACAACCGATAATAGAATGGACAGAGTGTTCCAGAATCAAAACCCCTCGCATTGATGCCAATTTAGGAGACGAGATAAATCAACGATCACACATATACCTTCCACACTACACCAGACTTCTCACCCACAAGACTCGATGAGTGCTCTCAGTGCTTCTCTCACCTTGTGTCCTTGATCATAGATGGTCAAGTTCAGGCGCACTCCCCCGGCGTACTACGGCGACAGCCAGGCGAAGAAAACCTGATAACAACCCCTCAGGGTCACTAACCAGCAATCTCCGCGCTCAAGCAACAGCCATGGAACAAGTCTCAAATCTCGTATGGCACTCGGCACAACAACGTCTGAAACAAAAGGCTTGCGATTAGGGAAACAATGATGAACCGGGGTTTACCAACTCCCGTCTCAAAGCCCTGTGCTGAACAGCTACTGGCCCTAACCTAATAAGAATCCGCAATTGTTTGAAGTGAATGTTCATGTTCATTTGTTGATAGCTCACTTGAAAATTAAGGAAGCAATTTAATTGAAATCAGATGTGTGTTTTCAAAAGTTCATTTATTTGCAAGAACCAAGAAATAAAATTCTTTTTGAATAGCAAGCCTGTTGTTTACATTCTGCATCTTGGTACATTGTTCCTGTGTTGAATATTAACTGTCAGGTTTGTTCACATATTGTTTATTAACTGCTAGCAATTGTTAAATGCCTGTGCCACCCTGTTGGATGTTCTGTCAACTACTTCATTGACATGCCTAATATAGACTTCAAACCGTATGATTTCATCTTTGATAAAGTCAAGGCATTTGTGCTGTGGCATTTGTTCCTCCTGTCATGCTCTGCATTCAGGCCATGCTGGGGTTTCTCACCTTGGTTGCCTCAAGACCACCCCACACCCCAGCAAGGCCAGAGTGCAGAGCATGACAGGAGGCTCAAATGCCACAGCACGCCAGACTGCAAAGGACTCTCAAAATAATGGAACAGAAAAAACTAGAAATTTATGCTTCGGCAACTGATCATACAGTAGTTTTGTTGGTCACTAAATGAATTATACACA
>SDVV010033242.1:0-11322 GCA_016164225.1 Gammarus roeselii
GCAGTAGCACCAGCACGGTTAAATAGTGACATGCAGTGGCACCAGCACAGTTAAATAGCGCCATACAGTGGCACCAGCACGGTTAAATAGCGCTATGCAGTAGCACCAGCACGGTTAAATAGTGACATGCAGTGGCACCAGCACGGTTAAATAGCGCCATTCAGTGGCACCAGCACGGTTGAATTGACATGCAGTGGCACCTACTCGTCTCAAAACAGTGTCCAGCATTGACCTCGGTCTCATTAGTTTTTAACGAAGAATGAGACTGGAACATTTTCAAATTAACATCGTTGGTCGGTGGCTTTCTGTTGAGGCGGCGTTAAAGTTATTTCGAATATCGCCGTTAAATGCTGTTTCCTACTATAAACTTCTCCTTGCCTGGTCCTATTTGAATGAAACTACACAGATAGTTGATACTCTCTTAAATGTTATATTTCAGAACCAATCTCCCAACTATCAATAAGCCATCTTTTTGGTCTAAAAATAATGTCGTTGACTTTTAGAAATTGTAAGCACTTGTAAACTATTACCTGCTAGCACTGGGGCGTCACCGATTGCCCTTTCCCTGCTATTGTCAGCTGTTCTAGCCTGCGGAGTCTCGCCTTTTGCCCTATACCGTCTACTGTTCCCAGCAAGCAGTCTCCCACCACCGCCTACTGTTTTCTGCCTTGAGTGATTCGCTCCTTCCCTGCCATCGTCTGATGTACTTGGTCTGCAGTTTTGCCACCTTTCCTGTCTGCAGCGTTTATGCACCGTCTCCTGTTCCCTGCCGGCATGTCTCGTCCTTTCCATACTTTCGTTTACTTTTCCTGCCTGCAGCGCCTTGCGCTTTCCCTGGCACTGTCTGCTATTCCCTGACCGCAATGTCTCGCCCCTTTCCTGCCACCTGCTAAGTCACGCTCTGGTGTTGTTGGCACATAAACACAAACGCTGCCATAAAACTTTTGGGATTTTAGGTGTTTTTTTAGGATCATGCACCAGACGCGGCCATTTTTCAGAATACTTTTCGCGCTGCAGCTGAAATCTGCTCGCTCGACAGATTCTCTGAAGGAGTTATAATATTTGTTATATATGCCAGTGCCAGGGCAAAAAATACCTTGGCGCGCAATTTTATTTTAAACTAGATAATACTCAACTGACAGTATCGCATCCACGTTTAAGTGAAGTGTGGATAGATGGAAGTGGAGTAGATGAATGTTTAATGGTTATCAATTCCAAATTGATAGGGTGAATGGTTCAGGACGGAGGCTCCAAACAGCAGAGAAACGATTATTGAATGTGTCGTGGATGCTGTGCAATAATTCAAAATAATTGCAGATTAAATTAGGAGTTCCGGGTTATCCTTAATCGAAGGGAAATATTTCCGAATATATCAGGGATATTACTTGTATTCAACCAATAGTAATTTCCGTACATCCTTTTCATGATAAATTGGAGCGAATAAAACAGGTTCTATCTATGAATGTATAAAGACATTACGCATTGCACACAGTCACAGTCGAGAGCTTCCAGCGTCCATGGCAATGAGAAACTTTGACGTAAGACTGATAAAAGGGGAGCAGAAAGACCACTGTGTCGATAGATCAAATCTGAAATTATCTGTATTTCCTCAAAAATATACAACTGAGAAGTTAGAATATGTAATGATTCACATTTAACAACGACATTTTGTAGAAAAAGTTGCAATGATTTAAAGTGGTCGGCTTCATCTGTCATTCAATGGTATTCCTACCGATGCAATCATGCTGTTTTCATACTATAAAACAGTCGATACATACGGTCAGTTCTGTACCGTGCATAAGTTGTATTGTGCTTTTGCTCTACCACGCATCTATAATACCCTCGCATATGTGGTACCGTGCAGCTGCTGCTGCCGCGATCAGTTGATTGTGCTGAGCTAGTGACATGTCATGTTTCTACTGTCATGTTGTTTGTTTGATGTAACGAACTCATGTTGCGGGGTGTTAACATCACCCCAGCGTAGTCCCTTAACATGAACAGCTGTTTTTGTTACAAACAAACCATTTGTTCCTTGATTGCTAAAGTGCCTCTTTCCTGTTTTGCGTCTGTCGCTGCTACCAGCCCCAATTCTTTTTGCTACGGTCCTTGTGCCCAGCTGCTCATACTTATTGAATCGAGTGTGGCTACACGTAGGACAAAGGTGAGCGCCGTAAAGTTGTTGAGTTATTAGGCGTAACATGTTCACTTTTGAGAGTTTAGGGCAGTACTAGCAGACTAATAGTACACTATGTACATTAAAGAGGATGATTGCGGTGAAAAACCTTGATGTTACAGGCTGGGATCCACAGTATTTTATCATCGTTGAGTTTAGGAGGCAGTTAACTATTACAGCCTTAACACATATTTTGGGTTCTATATGGAAGATTGGACAGACTAGGCTTAACACCAAGAATTCTACGTGTATTTTGTCACATTCAATAACCTTATTTTGTTATCCCCAGAGTGACTGCCAAACACAGACACTTACACATATTGTATAGTTGTCGATGTTTAGTGAAGTTCCTCCTTAACTCTCACTGAGTAGACTCTGGAGAGAGGACCTGTAGCCAGAGCTGGTGTTGCTTTGTCTGTGCTTCGTGCGAGCAGAATGCGTGGCATTACCTGAAGTTGCATTGTACAGAGCTGTGCTCCGTGCAAGCAGAATGCGTGGCATTACCTGCAGTTGTAGTGTTCTGCCAATCATATCATTAATTAGTTCACAGGTAGAATATATTCTGATAGCTTCATAGGTGTAATATTTGCTATCACCTGATCCCAAAGTGAAATGAATATAGGGTGACTGAGAAAATCTAAGTTTTGGTTTCCTTGTTTACTAATTTTGTTCCTTATGTAACATTGAATGGTTGTGTCATACATTCAACCTGCGTGTCAGTGGTTGGTGTCTGATCCTGAGGCGGTAACAGAAAACTTCCCCTTGTTTTTTACCAGCGTGACAAATGCCATGGACCCTCAGACACCGCCGTTGATTCAATTAGCTACGTACAGCGGCTACCTAATTAATTTGCCGGCCTGCCTACTGCGCCTGGTGAAGTAAGTTCCGTAATAAAATCCTTCAAAAATAAACAAACTCACTTGGAAGCAATTCATTGCTTTCTTTTTAAATGTGTCCGAGGCATTGTCTCCTAATATCAACTTTGATCAATTCATTTTTTGATGATGAACGATTCCCAGAAGTTCTTAAGGCACAACTCCATTATTCACAGTTTTGAAAATGTAAAACAAAATTGTGCCAAAAAACTATTGACCTATATCAACATGGAACTTTGTTAGTGAAGTCTTTGAGAAGACAATGCATGTTCGGCTGTCAAATTACTGGCGTCGCTTCAACATAATAACACCCTCTCAATTAGGATATCAAAACAATGAGTCCACACCTGATGCGATTCTTCAGTTTTTCGAATTTGCCCAAAGTACCCTAACTCAAAAAATGATTCCATGTCGCTTCTTCTTTATTTTTCGAAGGTTTTCGGACAAGTAATCACTCTACATTAACAGATAGGCTAGACATAATGGGTATCAGAGGTGTTTATCAGGATTGGTTTGGTTCTACTTGGTAGGTAGAACTCAGTGTGTCAGCAGAGGGAATGTCTATTCTTCATGGAGGGAGATTTCGTCGGGCGTGACCTAGGGGTTCACACTCGGGCCGTTACTCTTCCTGTTGTACCTACATGAATGGTATGACTATGGGTGCCTCTAACCTAAATTTGATCCATTTCGCAGATGACACCGCGGCGATGGCCCAGGGAACTGATTTTTTGACCTTGGCGACACTGTAAATGAAGACCTTGCTGGAGTCTATGTGTAGCTCGCCATGTAAATTAAAGGAAGTTGAAGGCATTAAAAAATTGCCGACAGACACTTATCAATTGTCAACGGGCTTGTGAGTTCGCCCGACCCAGGAGAGGTCTAGGATGTTGACCCAAATTGACACTCTCCTGCTGCTCAGTTGAGTGGGTCTGGGAGACGATATATTAACAATGACACTTCCATACACTACCCTTATACGTGGGGAATGACACATAGATATACAGGATGTCCATATTTATTTATTAACTCAGAGAAGCCCTTGAAACTGGCTTACTACCCACACACTAATGTCAACACTCACTTTCTAACATCAATCTACTTGGGTACACACATGGATAGATATATAGAGAGGATGCTTACAGCCACAAATTATAATTATATCTAATAATACGACCTCTACCATGATCAATCTAAGTTTGATCGATATCAACGAAATATAATATTACTAACACTACTTATATGAGCTACTTGCATACGCGCTAACCGGGGCACACAGTCGGGTTTTGAAGTTGCAAGGAGAGAGCGGGAAGTGCTCGCTCGAGTTGTTTCCACAACTCCTGGCTTTTCCTCTTGTTAGTGTGGTCTTCTACTTGTCCTTGAAGTGGATCCTTCGCATATTATCTTTACAGCTGAAGAACGCTTTGAAGTCGATAATCTTTCTTTCTTAAAGTCGGCTACTGTTTTACTGAAAAACGCTTTGAAGACGATAATCTTTCTTTCTTGAAGTCGGCTACTGTTTTACTGAAGAACGTTTGAAGACGATCATCTTTCTTTCTTGAAGTTGGCTACTGTTTTACTGAAGAACGCTTTGAAGACGATAATTTTTCTTTCATCATGTGATGTGGATACACTTAACCAAATTGTGTTCTCGGGCGAAGAGATTTTTACTTCGATGCGGCGGGGAGACTTGACGACTAATACGAGCAGACGTACGTTTCGTGATGACCCTTTCACATGCTGAACACCAAAAAAGCCCCCGTTACCTGTCGACATGATCTTATATGGACTAACGTGACGTCACAGCCCACAGCTCCCCTGGCAATACCGTGGTGACCCTTCAACATCGAATGGCGCATTATTTAAAAACTACACGTAACATAGTGGCTTAGAACCAATCTCTTATCCTTAACTAAACACGCTTCCTTTAAATTATCGCAATCATTAATGTCTATTGTTTTAACCACTACCTATATGTACTGCAATGACCTCGTAGCTTGCCTTCTCCAGCCAACAATGCCACTGTTTACACAACAGTCAGCAGCTTTTCCTCAGCGTTTTTTCAATAGCGGCGAGTGCGACCTGATAAGATGATCATCCCTCGACCGAAGGGCAACTGCCGCTGGTTGCGCTGCAACCACTGTAGCACTGCAGCGACTAGAGCCCGTAGCCTGTAGAATGTAGATGTAGACTGTAGACTGTAGAAATTCTGATTTTCGCTATATGGGCCAACAGGTTATCGCATAATATTGAGTAGACCTCACACATGGTGTTCTACAACAGAAGCTGGGGATATGATCAACGCCAAAAGCGGTAAATTTCTCGGGTTGGTCATTGACGACAAGCTCGCCTTTGTCAATCACATTCGGCACATTTGCTAACAAATATCGCACTCCTACGGCATTCTGTGACGACTATCTTTATTCGTGCCACCGTATAAACTGTGAAAACTATTTCAGTCCCTGACTTACCCTTATTTGGTGTACGAAATCGAAGTCTATGGTGGGGCCGCACCGTCTAATTTGATGAGGTTTAGTGCTCTGCAAATACGTTGAGCCTTTCTTTTGAGAAATTGGAGAATCTTACAGCAGAGCACCATCCCTATACATGGTTTTAAAGTATTTCGAAAATGAAGGCCTCCATTCTATAGTCATTTCTATGTTATTAACCGCAATCTCCATAGTGTTCAAGTTGTTGCTACTCCAAAAATTCAAGATATTTATTTATTTCCTTCCGTAACTTCTAATACATAAGAAAACCGTTGTGGCTAAAAGGCCAAGTAATTGCTTAGTCACAGTCCTAGTTGATAACATGTTAGTGTAGTGTAGTTATTGTATAGCAGTGACTGCTTAGCCGGTAAATACTTTTAATAGCTATCAGAAAGTGATAGATTAATATGAAGCTAACTGTTTGGTGTGAGAACTTACTTTTCTGGTTCAGGTTCTGAGGGGAACATAACTACTGATATTTTTGGCTGCTATCCAGCTTAGTTAATCTTCGCTAGGGTTGACGGATCTCTGGTTGAGGCTCTGGTTGTTTTTGATGCTCTTTTCTTACTCCCTACTAAGACATCGTCGTTGCCACATTCTATTGGGGACGGATTGTTTCCCCTTTCCTTTTCCAATTCTGTCTTCTTTACCCTGGTTTAACCGAAGACCTCCCTGGAAGACTTATGATTTACTAATTTAAGTGATATTCTTTTGAGTATCGGTGTGCTCGTGAACGCACCACGACCACTTTACCTTTCTTCGCTTGAATGAACCACGATACCATAAATAAAGGGCTTGCATTTGCTGTATGTAACAACTCTCTAGATTAGCTATTTAAGCAGCTTGAACTTATGTATTAAACTCTCCAAAAGTATATATAGTTGAAAATCTTTGAAATATAAATTCGTTATGTACAACACCAACGTCGTGGAAAGAGAAACTTGACCTGGAGAACATCAATCGATGATCATCAATTTTACTCTGGTTATAGCGTCAAAACCCATACTAGGTTTTAACATAAAAACGTTCATTAAATATTAGATTGACCCTCATTATAAATAATAATCAATAGTATTTATAATATTCAGTTAATTCCTTCAGCTATTCGCCAAGGTCACATAATTTTCAGAGTTTAGCAACGTCCTGCATTCTGGCTTCTTAAAAAGTAACCGAAGTGATGAAGAAGAATTCAAGGGTAAGCAGGAACACAGCCAATGTACTAATCCTTAGGGAACCACGATTCGATCATTGCTACCATGTTGAGGAAGGTGTATTGAATACTTTTACCGTAAGTTACTGACCACAACAATGTGGAGACAGTATTGTCGCTAGGGATATTTTGTATAGTGTGCTGTAGTTATAATATCGGTCTGATGTACTTATTTGTCTATTGCCGTTTTATTTGCTGAATGAGAGAATTGTAAAAATAAATCAAAATACGTCTGTAATATCTACACAATATTTTGAGGAGACTGTTTAGGCGGTTCCAATGTGTCTACAATCGTCAACTTACAATTGTAGGCACATTTAGAACCGTTTAATGTCTTTTAAAAATGTAATATAGGTATTACCAGCAGATTGTAATTCATGTTAAGAATTTTCTCATTTAACATGCAGTAAACAATTCTCTGCATAGCATAAGTAGTATGATGGCGTGCATAACGCATATTTTAGGGGTGAGGCTCCACAAAAATGTGTCCCAAAAGTTGGTTGCGCTTTTGGAAAATCGTGACTGGAAGTAAAGGGGCTGCGCCCGAGCGGCGTGGTCGGTGATTGACGTAATCTCATCTTGTGTCCTAAGTGGACGTTGGGGGTATATTGCATCTTAATATTGCTTGATTATATTTAAATATTGTATGAGTGTATTGTATGTATGCATATTGTATATTTATGCTGCTAAATTCCTTCAGCGTTACAGACAGCGAGTGGATGTGCTTGGGTGGACACCACGGTCGAGGAGTGCGGTCGAGGAGTGCGGTCGAGGAGTGCGGTCGAGGAGTGCGGTCGAGGAGTGCGGTTGAGGAGTGCGGTCGAGGAGTGCGGTCGAGGAGTGCGGTCGAGGAGTGCGGTCGAGGAGTGAAGTAATTTTTTTCTCGTAATCTTGAGTGGGAAGGAACCTAACCTCCTCTGCAATGATGGATATGTGAATATCTAGATAGATAAGTTGTGAATGTGGACTTATATTACAGGCTTTATTTCACATTTTTTACGTGAGATGCATTGGTTATAAACCTAGAAATAATTTTCCCATTCATTGCGTCAAACGAATTGGAAATATTACTCAGGGACAATTTTTTATTGATCTGCGTGAGTTTATTGAGAGGCTTGTTGGTCAATGCACCGTGGTTGTACTAGGTAACCTAAATGCGAGAGTTGGAGGTTATATTTCAGAGAATGTGGTAGGGTGGTATGGCGTTCCTGGTAAAAATGACAATGGAGCGAACCTGATTGGTTTGTACGTAGAGCAGGAGCTGGTGGCTGGGAACAGCTTCTTTAAGAAGCGAAATATCCACGAGTACTCATGGGTATGGAAAACTCATGGTGCAGTGGTGGAGGAAGCGATGATGCATTTTTGTGCTGATTTCAAGGTGATAGGGACCATCAACTGGTTGAAGGAAGGTTAGGAGTGCAACTGAGGTGAAATTGGAACCAAAGAGTACAGGAGGAAGAAAAATAGAGAAAGTGAGTGAACTGAATATGGAAAGCAGAGAGGAGGGTTCCAGCGGTCGTTGAGGGAAGAAAATTACAACTATAGAGAGTAGATAATTGAGGTAAAGCGGGTGGTGAGGAGACCAAAGAGGAACGCTGATGCTAGGTGGAACAGACGGTTGTGCCAAAAAAAAATAGAATAAAAAGATGTTCTGGTGGGAGGTGGAGAGGGTGAGGAAGAAGATGGTGGTAAAAGATGGAAGCTGTCGGATTTTGTTGGAAAGGGGTAATGTACAGGAGAGGTAGGCGTTGTATTTTGGTGAGTTGATGAACCTTGAGGATGCCAGGGAGGGTAACATTGTTGTGGATGGTGGAGGATGGATGTCGGTTTTGGGAGAGAGGCTTGTAGCAGTCATTACTAAGTAAGCAGTGCATGAGGCGGTAGAGATGATCAAATCAGGGAAAGACCCTGGTTTGGATGATGATGCGACTGAGTGCTTGAAGATGGGTTGAATAAGGATAGTCGAATGTCTGTCGAAGCTACTGAATCTGTTTTTTTTTGTGTCGGGCCTTGTGCCGATTGAGAGGCGCAGTGCTTGCATTGTTCCGCTATATAGTGGGAGAGGAGATAAAAATTATATTCAAACCGTGATGTATCAGTTTATGTGTTCTGATTCAGTTGTACTGGAGAGTGCTAATCAAGGCAATTAGAGTCAGGTCGGATGCAAATGCCGAAGAACAGTGTGGCTACAGAAGTGGTAGAGGGTGTGCCGATCAGATTTTTGCAGTGAGGCAAGTCTGCGCCCACATGGATCAGGAAGAGGACTACGACAGGGTCGACACGGAAGCGTTATGGAGGATGTGCGGTTTGTATGGAGTGGGCAAAAATATGTTTAAAGCGGTTCAGCGTTTCTGTATTGGCAGCAGGTGAACAATTGTCAGAGTGAGAGCGAGGTGAGTGCTCGGTTCACAGTGAAAGTGGGACTGAGACAAGGTTACGTTGTCTCCCTTGCTGTTCAGTCCCTACATGAATGGAGTGGTCAGGGAGGTCAATGCGAAGTAAAAGTGGGTAGAAGAAGAGTAATGAGATGTTCAAGGAATGTCGATGCGAGCAGTATTGGTGTCTTTCTAAATGGAGAATTATTGGAGGAGTTCAGTGTTTCATGTACCTGAGATGAAAAAGGGGTGTAAAGTGTTGGGTGCACTGAAAAGTGTGATGAGCTGCAAGACGTTGGGTATGGAAGCAAAGAGAGATTTTTAATTTGATTTGAGCCTCATTTCTACCGTAGCCTCAACGTGAGTCATTATAGTCTCCCCCGTAAGGCGCGCTGCAAACAGAGTTGTGTCGGAAGGTAGTTGTCCGAATAGTGCTCCACGGAGCTGTGACTTGGGTGACTTGGGTGCGAGAGCAGGGAGAGGGGAAAGTTAAGTGTCGTGGAGGCGTGGCTGGAAGGCCGCTATGAGACAGGATCAATTACGGAGTTCTTTGAACTAGAACGAGGATGGTGAAGAAGTTAGAGGACAGAGTAAATTCACGAGTTCTGAGATGGCTCGGGCAAAGTGTGATGATGGCGGAGGTAAATGGATTTTAGAGTAGAGGACGACCGAAGTTTGGGTAGATGGATGACGTGAAACAAGCGTAAGGAAGGAGAGACACACGTGCAACGGCACGTGCAACGACACACGTGCAACGGCACGTGCAACGACACACGTGCAACGGCAAAGCGCGAACGGAGATGGTTTGTGAGAGGATGAGTATTGACTCTGTCCTGATGTTTTTCTTTCTCGCATTTGGCGTCTCATTGAGAAACTGGACGGTCGGGGGTTATTTTGACGCAGCAAAGGTAAACCAGTTACACTGTCGGGCCCTGCCGTAGACGCCGACCTCGGACTGCACTTTTGACCCTGAATATGCGTTGCGGGGGCTCCCGGCCGGACCCTTTAGCGAAAAAAGGTTACATTTGTTTGAGTGTGCGTGCATGGGAGGACTGTGTGGTGCGCCTTGCCATCGCCTTGCCGTTCTCGGCGGATTCGGCCTAGTAGATGTATATGTACATACCCATTTTCACTGCATCCGATGAGTTAAACAAAATACAATTAATAATTTATCAATTTATGCCTATCAATTTACATGCCTAATATATCTAAATAAACATTGTCATTGATGTTTACATGGTTATTAAAGTTCATAACACTAGAAAGCTCGTCTGGCAGGAATAATGATTTTCGTTTTTCTTTTTTCGACTATATTATCTATCGTTCATATGTAAACTCCCTCTCGAACCATCGTCATTATTTTTGGAATGGAGATATTTGTTACCGATTTTCGGTAAAATAAAGACATGCTGCGCACAAACTCAGAAGAGGGACCTTTGGAAAGGTTTCAACATGAAAAGCTATATTTCCTCCTTAGGTAATCGCATAGAATCAAAACGAGTAAATATATAGTGTTTTTATCATCGTTTAATATCAGAATCCAGTGCCTTCTTTTATTTGGACCGCTTCTACTGTTCACAATCATGAAGCAATACATTTTCCTCATGGGACTACTGTTCTCAGACAGAAAATCCAGTACATTCGTGTTTCGTAATTGTTATCATTATTGTTGAATAATTTATTTCTACCGTAGGGCGATGGGTTTTCAATTCCTAAATATAACACATGCAGTTTCATAATCATATACACTATTTGAATTAGCGATATCTAAAGTTGTCATTTGGTCACAGCTCATCTCAAGTGGGCTTACGGTTCGTGTTTCATGGAGCAAAATAAATTTACAATACATCATCAATGATCTCACAGACAACGTCTATTTTGGGAGATCACTAACATGTAAAGTTGGAAAATTACGAATATGATGTGGGGAACTCAAGAATACATAGGGTTGGGAAATAACGACTTCATGGGGTTGGGAAATCAAGCATATCAAGGGTTAGGAAATCCTTAGAACATGGTGTTGGGCATATTGTAATGAGAGGTCTACACCATTAAACAATTACGAAGGGGTGAATGGACGACATAAATTAAAATGATAATACACCGTAAATAACAAACAAAGATGCACGCGAGCACACAACATTAAAATACTGTGATAATCGCGGCCGTATAGAATCAAAATGGGTTCACATACATTTATATA